>VWZT01008935.1:0-44716 GCA_013397055.1 Pachycephala philippinensis
TTATTAATTTAGATCAGTCATGACGGACCCAGGAAATTTAAGACTGGCACAGGAAAAAACTGAAATTAATCCAAAGTAATTGGGGAAACCATGTGATCTTAAGTTGTAACTTTCACCTGTTTCACAGGTTTGAGACTTTTGTCCAGATTTTCAATGCCTATTTAATGGGAGTCTGATTTTACTTTGTGATGGAATTCTGTAAAATAAGTAAAATAAAGCTAATGTGCTGTTTTATGTTACTGTCAGTCAGAGAATAGTCAAATCCTGTTTTCTGGAATTGGAACATGACGATTGTCATACCAAACAATAAAATACTGCCAAATACAGGGTAGATCATTGCTGCTGCAAGCCATGAGCAATAGCAGGTGTTACAACACAAAGTGTTGAAGTTTTTGTCGTTTTTTACACATTTACACATTAGATAATTTTTTTTAATCTAGTAGAACTGGATATTATTATTATTATTACTATGTCTAAAACTATCTGTAGTTAGTGACAAAATCCACGTCATCTTGACTTTTAATATTGTAGCCCACTCAGTATTTTTATAGAGTGATAAATTAAGTATTTTTCCTTTAAAGGTAAATTTAACTGTTGGACTTGATAATCCTCAAGGTCTTTTCCAACCTAAAAAACTCTACGATTCTATGACTCTATAGATGAACTCATTTTCCTGATTAAAGTAAACATAGATAGCTACTGTGTGGTTGTGCTAAAC
Organism: Pachycephala philippinensis; assembly: GCA_013397055.1. Taxonomy (NCBI): domain Eukaryota; kingdom Metazoa; phylum Chordata; class Aves; order Passeriformes; genus Pachycephala; species Pachycephala philippinensis. The sequence goes on from VWZT01008935.1 coordinate 719, forward strand.
CATGATTCGGGAATTTCTGTCATTATTTGCCAATTCACACAGAATATCAGCCATGTTTTTAAAGTTACATATGTGCAATTTGCTTTGAGCCTAGGAGCTGCTGCTTCAACTGGGAAGGCCAGAAAAAAGCTTGGATATAAAAATTATATATAGATTGTGTATGTTCATGAAAAAAAGATGGCATCAAATACAGTCAACTTTTCTCTCACCCAAGGCTTGGAATTTATATAGGGCGTATTTCAGGGAAAGGCTGTGGCTGTATTTCATATCTGGCTGCACCACCACAGCAGCAACACTAATCTCTGGCACAGGGGAAAGCTGTCATGTCAGACAAACTCCAGCTGTCCACTCCGCCTGTCACTTCCTTCAGCTTCCACTCTGCAGCAGGGGGATGGAGGGGTCTGTGAGCACGTTAGCAGCAGGACCCGAGGGACAGGAGCAGGACAGGAGCTGCTGAGCAGGGCAGGGGGTGGGGAGGAGGGGACACGAGCACATTAGAAGTGAGAAAAGAGTTAAGAGAGGGTAGGATGAGCAGAAAATAAAAGCCTGGACAGGGAGTGGAAAGAGAACAAGATGACAAAGAGAAAAGCCACTGGATGTCCCCTAGGGATATTTGCTTTTTGGAGAGCAGAGGAGGTTGATGCACACTCGTTTTGGAAAGTTCTCAGTGTGCAGGTTCCTTTAAGGTAAGAGCTGGATGGCCCTTGGCTGGCTGCCGTGTCTCTGGGATGATTCCTCCCCCAGAGCAATGACATCAGGACATGCATGATGGATTCCACCTGATGTCATCGTCTGGGGCTCCCAGCCATGTGGCTCTCAGGAAGTGCAAAGCTAAAATTTGTGGAAGGCTGTTCAAAGAGAAGAGCAAGAGACATTTGCCTCTTGAATGTGAGACATCCTTTGAGCACCCCCATCTCAAGGTGAATAAAATCTTAAAATTCAACACATAGGTGTTCTGGGTTCATTAACATACAGAATAACACTCACAGGAATTTTAGGTTCAGGTTTTATCCAAGTTTATGAAAAATCTGGTTTTGGGATGTTTCTCCAGTTGGCTGATACAGCCATGAAGTGCTGACAGAAAGAAAAGTCAGGAGGCCTGGAACACTCCCTGATGCACAGCCATAACGAGTGACAGAGGCCAGGCAATATCCCCTCCCAGCCCGTGGGGAATGAATGGCAGCATTTTCATACTCTGTAGATGAATTTTGGCGTTGGGAAAGCTGGGAGAGATTTTGGAGATGGATGTTCCTACACTTTGTTATAGGGGTAAGCATCAGTCCCCCCCCTCAAAGACATTACTTCTATATTAAAAAAGTATTTTGAAAATATATGTTCATTCATTATTCAGTCTAAAATACTTCTGAGAAGTATTTTCCCTGTGTTCACACAGAGGTGGATATAGCATCCATCCACAATCGAGGGCATCTTCACCCAAAGATAATGGAACAAGTAGCCCAAAGGCTGTTATTCCCCTGTACTTCTTATCAGTGGTTCTGCAGCTGGTCTTCAGAAATAAAAAAAAAGGAATAAAAAAATTTACTTCGCTCTGAGAATTAAACCACTGAACATTCTTTGCAGCTTTATACTTAGTCTAGTACTTTCTATTTCTCTTAGTTTGATAAAACTTTGGTCTATAATTAAGCGCCCCACAGCGTCACCCCAGTTTTCAGAGGTCTGGAATATATTGTCATACGTCTTTTTGGGAAATTTTAAATTGCTTTCCAGTCTTTTGTCAGAAGTTGTATGCACTATACCACTCAAAAGAGTTTCTTTTCAGTATAAAAAAAATAGTTTCTTAGAAAATAATAGTATCCATAATGCCATTTAGTTTTCTTTCAAGAAGGGTCCTCCCCTTCAGTTTAGCTTTTGTTTAGCTGCTTCTAAGATCTGCAGATTTGCAGACATACAGTTTTGAAAGGCTGGTTCATTACTTTTTTTCCTCTCAATCCTTCCATTGACTGATCACACGGTGATATATGATGAAACTCAGATTCCGAGGAACAAATGAAAACAACCTCTAAAAAATATGAAACTGATAATCAAGAGCCAAATAAATCTTAAACCTACTTTTAAGCTCCAAAGAAAGCAGAGTTGTTGTGCTTTTATATTTCCGTATTTCTGTTCTCTTTGCCAAAAGACAGGAGATTAATCTGAAAGGAGGAAATGACCAACCCCAGAAGCTGTTCTAGGACGTGGCACAACAGGCTCAATAATACTGGAAAAAGAGACAAATACTGAACCTGCCTCATTCTGGCAGCTGGTGCACACTACAGGAATGTGTTACAATCACACATTTTTGCTAAAATCATGACAAGCAACTCTCTCAACATTTTTGTCATTCCTCTAAGAATTTGTGTCCACAGCTAATTTTCAGTAGTTCCACAGAATCCCAAACTAACCGAATCCTTACACTGGTATTTTAATTAAAACATCAGGATCACATACAGAATATTTTAGCTAATTTAGGACATGTTCACAGTGCTTTTACTGAATTTCATTAAAACTCTCTGCAGGTGTATTAAAATTTTGCAATTTTATTTTTGTCTACTTTGTCCAACTACCTGTGAGTGACGGTTCAAGGGCATATCAGAAACATACCAAATCAAGAAAGACTATTCAGCAAAACGAAACTTTTCCAGTGCTGAGTAATTAAAGCTCTGCAGGTTTTCATGGCTCTGTATGGAGCTTAATCCTCGCTGAAATTTAAAAGTAAAGAAAAAAAAAATCCGTTTACTACCATTAGAGAGTCTTCATTAGCTTTGGATTCTTGACCCTATTGGCAAGAAGTCATTAGAAATCTGCATATGCAATGGGGGAGGATGGTTTTGTGGTCAGAGTGTGGCTACATATTCAAGGGGTGACCACAAACATTGGGCTTAAACTTCCCTCTCTATTTTAACTTCCAGTTGTCAAAATAAGGATGATAATACCTTGCCAAGGTCCTGGAATTACAGAATGCGAAAAGGTCTGCAAGCACTTGGAAAGGAAAAAACCCAACCATCAAGGCTTTAATACTTTTATAGTACATGTAAAGTTAGCTGCATATTTACTAAAAGGAGTTTACACTTCAAGGAACTGAGTTCTAATCTGAAATAAAGAAATTCTGAAGAATACAGTTAATCATTATCCCGGGAAACTGGATATGGTGAGGTGACTGCATTTATTATGAAGTACCTTTTATGTCTTCCTATAGATTTCTTTAGCTTTGGTGCTGGCAATTCCACAAAATGAAACCATAGGCTGAATAAAGGTCATTGGATAAAGTTAATATAGTTTAGTGTGTTGCAATATATGAAAACCCCCACAAATTTTCTTCCGCGGTTTTTCATTTCTCCAAGTCTAAATTAAACTCCCGAAATCGTATGCTGCATAGAGCCTGGAGCTGCCACTAATATACCTGCTTCCACGTGAAGAAGCAATTGTTTCTCAAGAAAAGATTGTGAAGCCAACAGAAAGAGAGTGGGGATGAATTTGGTAGAGTTGTCCAAAGTGGAACTGAGCCCTTTTTGCATGATATATCCTGCTTTGTATTTTTGTGTCGTATAAAATGTCCATAATCTACATATGTCGCCAAAAATACACAACAGAAGAAAAAAAAAATTAAAAAGATAAAAAAATCACACATCCAGTAGATCTTAGCAAACCCCAAATCATGCGATGAACAAAATTTAATACAAATCTGCCCCCGGGGGTTTTGTCACTTGCTGTTGTTTCCACCACAGCAGTCAAAGCCACCCATTCCTCGAGCACTCACAAACAAGTGCCAGTGGAAATAAACACCCGCAAATTTGTGCAAATCACCGAAATCCTGCCATTTCAGTGGTGAATGCTGGCAGTGCAAAAGGCTGGGTAAACAAAATGTTAAAAGATGTTTTGCTTTAATTCGGTCCAACAGAGACGGGAAGAGAGTGCCCAGACAATAAAGGAATCCATGGATTAGTCACAGGCTTTGTTCATGCGATGCCTCTGCTCAGTTAAACTTGCCCTTCCTGACCTGCCTTCAAGATGTGTTATCATATTTTCTCTGAGTATTATTTTGGAAAAAAAAAACCAACAACACAAGCAATTCTTTTTTATTGATTTCTTCTGCCAGGTTTCTTGATGCAGAAATACATTTTATGATCAAACTTCAGCCTTTACTTTTATGGTAGGAAACAATATACAGAGCTTTTTTTGCTGTTTTTTTAGAGGAAGAATTTGTGCACATGTGGCGAGGAGGCAGAAGAAATGGGTTGTTTCAAATCATTCGAAGTTCAATTCTCTATATATTTCCTATTCTGATCCTTCAACCTACTTAACAATAACCATTCACTAGAGGTTAAGAGCCTAGTATTGCCCAGAAGGTGAAAAAAAAGTGAAAACCAACTTCTTCAAAACTTTCCTTCCTAATTGCCAATTAAATATTAATTAAGTCTTACTTAATACCTAGATCTGCAATGCAGCTGAGTGCCACCAGAGCGTGAGTCACAGCTCTCTGTGGCTAATGAAGTCACCACTATGTCAGCCTGCACACACAGGCATGCAAAAGTTTATGAAATTAATTCACAGCGTAGTTTTAACGTCTTGAAAAATTGCAAATAACCTTCCCATCGTGCCCTTCAGGATGTCTGCAGACATCCCTGTGTGTTTAATACTAAACAAGGGCTGTGTCTCTCCGTGAGGGCTTTCAGGAGAAGGTCGTGTGGTTTCTCATCCTTGAAAGAAAAGCACTGGCTAAACCCCCAAAAACGTGTAGCAGGTACATACACTGTCACCTTGGACTGCAGACAGGTTTGATGGCTCCCAGAAGAATATTCAAGAGGTTTGTTTAAAGAAACAAAAAGAGAAATCTGCTCTTCCTTTAGGTAATGATCATGTGGACTATAAAGGAGTCAAAATCAGTTAATATCCACTAGATGTATTTATAAAATAAACCTAAGAGAGAGGGGTTATGCTGAAATCCCATCTTTTATTTTGTCAGGGAATAGGCAGAGATGGAAGAAAGGATCATATGCAGCACCTGACTGCTACAGAATGTGGAATCACAGCACTCATCTATAATTTACAAGTTACTGCAACAGTTCATATCCAGCTACTTCACATAGTTTTCACCCCAGCAGCCAGAGGAACGCTGACAGAAGGTTTTCTGTCCTTCACAAAGTGAGGATGATCATTAGCTATTTTTCTGGAAATTCTTAAAAGAAATAAAAATGTATAGAAATATGCAACCCTACAGATTTTTGTGAGCAGAAATTTTGTGACTGACAGGATGACTTCGAGACCACCGAATTCTTGGAAAGTTGTAGGTGGTGGTGGTGGGGAAAGCAAAGAACTTGTTCAGGTTGCAAAAGGGAGAAATTATGGAGCAAGATATAAACCCAGATGTTCATCTATACACAAACCCAATACAAATGCATTAAATCATTATCTTATCTCAGTTGATTTCCTTTTTAAAGAAAATTCTGCAGGTAATTTTAGGGGAAACATGAATGAAATAATTTTATTCAAAGGGTAGCTTCTTTACTTGACAGCAATTGTTGAGTGTGAGGAGCCAGCAGACCCCACCCTGCTCAGTCACCCAGGGCTGGTTGCACCTTGTCATCAGGAACACAACAAACACTGAGGAGCGTGTTCAATGCCTTTCCTCGTAAATGGAAAAACATAGATTTTCTCTAACAAATATCTTGGGAAAAGAAGCCTCATGTTGTCAAATATTGAGTAACTTAATCAATATGCAGCACTAAAGAAAGCTGAAGCACTCTAAAATACCATTACCTCAGCAGGTATGAAAAGCAAGAGTTCAGCCTTACAGGTTTTTCAGGGGGGAAATGCGGCAGCTTTAATTTTTCTTTTCATGAAAAGCACTGTCACAATAATAACTGGCCTCAGCAGAAGCTCTTATGTGCATAACAGAGAAAATCGTGAAGAACACATACTTAAATATCTAAAATCTGTCTTGGAAAGTCCTCCCTTTGCTAGCTTAAAGAAAAAAAATCATCCTTGTATTTCTATATAGAAAAAAAATACGCCTCAACATTTCCATGGTGTAGGAATGTTTAGAAAAATTGTAAATATACTAAAAATACCGAGAAAAAGTAATATTATTTGTTTATGATATTTTTCTAGCTTGAGATTTGCATTTAATGTCACTTAAACAATGCAGAGGGAAGCGGAGATGTCAGTTTTCACAGATTTCTGGTTTTAAATACTCATAGAATGATACAAACATGTTTTCTCCAGTTTCTCCAACACAATGCAATACATTCCCATTTCTTAGACCAAACCCTAAGTATTTCCACGACAGGGACTTTGTTGAACCTTCTGTTCAGTTCTGCTTTTAGAATGTTTTTATTTTGGAAAAAAAAAAAACAACCAAACAACATATATATATATATGCATACACACACTTTCTAGATCAAGGATCTTTTTCTCAGTAAGTGAGCTGTTGTCAAGAAGTAGCAATCAAGCAATCAAGTAAATAGCAAGACAAAATCTTTGCCTGCTGCCAAAATTCTCAGTTTCAGGACACACTAAGTACAAAAGGGAGGTGCAGACAAGGCTGAGATAATTTACATCTTCCCAGTTAGCAGAGAGATAAATTCACTGGAGCACGGGAACTCTAATGAAAAACGTATCCAACTGTCATGAGATTTCCAACAAAATTCAGAGAGTCCACCACAGTCTTTTCTATTCCAGCGGTGCTTTTGCAGGTTTTTGTACAAACATCTCTCCTGCCCTTGTACAGCCCTGGATTCTGTTACTAAATGGCATCACAGCTTGGCTTTGGTTTGGATTTTGGGGCTTCTCCAAGACTCTGCATGGGAAGAAGGCTTCAAAGTCTGCTTTGCTTCCTGCTGATCCACAGGGTCAAGCACTGGCCAGTGCTTTGGGCCAGGGCTCAGGGGTAAGAGCAGCACACACCAGGTCATGGAATTTTCCCACAGAACTCTGCCTTTAGACAGAATTAACAAAATCCTGGAGAAGCAAGAGGCAGGGACAGGGATGTCTCTGACTTGCTCAAGGAGCTGCTTCCCAAACCACTGCTGCTGCACCTACTGGGGAAGTGCAGCACCTCTGCCAAACATGGGCAGTCCTAAAACCAATAATCTCTCTAAAACAACACCTTCACACTGCCCAGAGTCCCAAAACACGGCAGGACTCGATCCCTGGTGCTACAGCTGCTCTGTTCCAGGTTCCTCAGGTGCCTGCTGCTGCCAGGGGCTGCCAGCCCTTTGTCAGCCCCTGCCTGGGGGGGATTTTCCAAACCAATTCCAAATCAGGCCGCTGGACCTGCCCTCCAACCAAATCATTCTTCTGGTGAAAATTAAGATCCGAATGGCTGGAGACTGCCAAATGGAAGGTACAGCTCCCCACACATCATTTTTCACGGGCAGAAAACAAGCCAAATGCAAACTGAGGTTAATGCAATATATACAAGGAGGAGAAATAAGATTAAATGTGATGTATGTGCCAAGAGGCCTTCTGCAGGCAAGGGAAAAAAGAGAATAAGGTTAACATCTTTGATTTTTCTCCTCCCCATCCGCAAGAGCTGAGAGGAGTCTTCACAGCAGCAAGGTCAATTCTAATCTTATTTCCTTATTCCTCACAGTTATTTCATTACCTTCATTCCCATTTTTTAAACTTCACAGCAAAAATATTTTTTTTCCAGAAACTTCTGCAATCCAGGATCAGTTAGATATCACAGCAGCTCATTTTAAATAATTAACAAGCATGAGATGTACAAAGAAACCTCTTTAAACAATAGCCACCTGCGACAAATATTGTAAGAAAATGCACCCTTTTCTTCTTCTGAATGATTGCTGCCTCTCATGAAAACATTAACATTTTGCACACAAAAAAAATGATGTAATTAGCAAGAACTTTCTCTATTTCTGTTCTCATTATTGCTGATTACCAAAAATTATCAGGCAAATAATGGCTGCTTTCTCTTCTTGTGATCAATTTGTTCACCCTCCATCTGATTTCTCTGGCAATGAACTCCAGTTCAGCCTCTTGTGTCTGTGGCACTTTGCAAGAGGGGGAAAATGGGGGGAGGGAGGGTGAGAGAAATTAAACAGCAATTAAGTGTAAAGTGTCAGAAAGTATTTAAATCATCTGTGCCAACTCAGAATTTTACTTCAAGCTCTGCAATTTTTTTTAAACTTTTTTTTTTTAAATCATAGGTCCTAGAATCTGATTAATCCAGGCTTCATTTATTAATTATAACAATAAATAAAACCAGCTTCTCACATAGCAAAAAGCATGTCGTCAACAGAAGTTTGAAATGACTAAAATGCTTAAAAGCTCCAAATGAAGTCGTCCCCCCCAAAAAAATATCTTAAAAGGGAGAGCTCAAATCTCATAATTTCAAAGACACTCATGATTTTGGGGTGATAACATTCATTTTTCAATAGTAGAGCAAGACTGTTACCATGGCAGCTGGCAAGAGATGGGGATTGCTTCCACTTGAATACCAAAGCACAGCCAAGTTTTCAGCAGTTGCAGAAAAAGCTATCTGGGAACAGTGTTGAAAAAAAAAAAAAAAAACCCTACAAAACCACCCAAAAACCTGTGCTGAGTTCTACATTGCCAGAGCTATTGCTATTACTATCCAACTCCCCACTTTAAATCTATTTGGCACAAAGCTCTGCAGGCTGCAGTCAATCTTTGGGCTGTTGCACAGACACCCCAGGATTTTTCAGGAGAGGGAGGAAAGATTTCTCTTGCTTGGAGCATTTAATACCCTGAAGTTGAGGGTAGAGCTCATCCTCTGCCTGGGAGGACACCCCCAGCCCCCTCCAGGGAGCTCTTCCCTGAAGGCACAACTGCAGTTCCCATCCTTAAGACCAGGCAAAATGATTTGCTTTTCAAAATGGTGAAGAAAAAAAAAAAGTACTATTCTCAGCCTGAGACTTTGCATTTTAAGCTTTAGCCTGGAGCAAATTATTAAGGCAGAATTACTGTCTAAATCCCTGGAAATAGGGGTTTATAGTGAAAATACTGACAGATCCATAACTATAGCCATGCAAATACAGCAGATAAAAATATGTATAAATGATAATGTAATTTAATGGCTTAAAGAATTTTTACTGGGGAGGAGGGGAATGTCTGCTTTATTTTGACAGTGCAAAATGTCAGAGCAGAATCCAAGGATGTAGCAGAGTCATACTCTATACTTCTTGGAGATTATTTGACAAGAACAATTTCAGTGTTCTATTTAACGCACTTACGACAAATTTAAGTGATGAATTGATGCCTGAGAGACAGTGTGGCTGGAATTAGGAGAACAAATTTTCTTGTTATGGGAGCAGCTACAGGCCAGCTCAGTGCTGAAAGGCATACTGAAAGTTAGGTAAAGGAAATGTGAAAAGAGTGTTCTGTCAGTGGAAGTGAAAGTGGAAAGCTATATATTTATTAAACCATAATGTCACCAGGTTAGACTTTGAAGTACCTGAGAGGCACTGACTCCTCAAAGTCTGTGGATACAAGAACAGGATCAAAGTCTTTTTGGAAAAGTCGGTTTGCTAAGAAAAGCAAACATTACTGTACAACTCCAGATGTCACTTCTAGTCAAATATCATATTATTTCATTGATCTCCTCTAATATGGAGTAAAATTGAGCAAACTGCTCTATAAAAATGAACCTTCATTTAATAACAGCGGAATGAAGCCTGGCATCGTTCTAGAGGTCTCATTTTTGTATCGTTTTCCATGCTCAGTAAATACTTACAGCCACACTGAAATCTGCAGTTACTGGAGGTCTAATTCCACCAATGTCCCACACACAGCAGTTCAGGGGGAGAAACACACCCATAAAGAATATTGAACTGAAGAATTTTAAAGCATAACGGCAGTGAAAAGCAGGGGTTGTAAAGTGCTGCTAATCTACATCCTCAAAACAGCCCCATTTGCAGGATTTTGGAAAGAAAGGTTGGCCACCTGGTGAAGGAACAGAGCAGGAGGTCTGGACCCAGTTATTAAATCTCTCCCTATGTAGCCTTAGCAGTTTAATATTTTACAATTTTTTTGTCCATCTGTAGAAGAGAAACTATCCTTCCCTCATAGAGTCTGGAGAAACATGGAAATGCCTGTGCAAGAGACCTTTCACTGTGCACAGGCATCCCTAAGTTAAGGATCTGCAGACGTGGATAATTAGGTGCTGACATCCTTAAAAACACTGCTTGTGTAAAATAGGGATGGGAGTTCAAGGTGAATACATCAGAAACTGCTGCTGTTACTGCTTCTTCTGAGCTTTATACATTAGTGATGGGAGAAGAGAGGATGACACATTGTGTATGTTTGTAAATATTGCAAATGCTGATGATGTATTTTTTTTCCTACATTTTTTATATTTAGAGTTCATTGCAGATGGAGAGTTATGCCAGGTATAAGGGCCTGTTAAATGCAATATGAAGTAGCCTCTCTTAATTCAGAAGAAAAGAGAACACTCAACAATTCAGGTATCATCCCCATAAAATCCTGTTGTGGAGTCCATGGAGTCACCTCTATGTGCTTGTGGACTTAATAAATCTTCAAAACCAGACCTATGCTTAAATTATTTCTTGATTTCTCTCCACCCCCATCTCTTTCTCTCCTACTGGCTCTTCCCACCAACATCTAACTTCACCCACTGACACGATACTCAATATTTATACTGTTTGGAAAGAAAAGAAAACATGTCTGGCAACTTAAAAGTCAACCCAGGAATTCTCCCAAATCATATAAATACTTATGGACCTGAAACCAATAATTAAAGCAAGAAAAATCTACCATTACTATTTGTAACTCCTGTATTACTGTACTTTATCAAAAGCCACACACTAAGTGATCAAATTAATCTGAGGCATTTAGAGCAGGGACCATGTGGCAGCTTACAAAGCATTGGTTGTTCACAATAATTTGGGCATGGCAAGTAGCCAAAGGACTGCTCACAAACATATGGTTATTTATTTCCATTAAACAGCCACTAGCACAGCCTGTTTGCTACATTACTTGATAAATATAACAAGCTTCAAAAACAAAAAGGACCACAAGTGCACAAAGCAATTAATGAAAACAGCCCAAAACATGGTGTAGAACCACCAGCATCCTGAATCCCTGTGTGGTTTCCTAAATTCTTTTTCACTATCACTCAACAGATCCCCAAAGACTGGCTCAAACTTAATGTACTGTAGCATGTTTGACTCCTTTGTTTAATCACATCTGAAATGGCACCTTCTGGAGTGACACATCAGCTGAAAGAGTTTAACTGTTGTTCTGAAAACAGCATTGATCCGTGTTTTGCTTTCAAGGCTGTAAGAGGTGTTTGTGTAAAGAAAAGGTGAGGGAGTGAAGTCCATGTAAGTGCTGACAACAACGGGGTGAATTTATTTTGGTGAGAAAGAAATTCACTTTAAAATGTATTTCATCGTTTCAACTCATCCCATGAATTTAGATTCTTTGCTCCTTGCCAAGTGCCACAAAACAAATCCTTAGTTGCCCATGGAATGTCTGAAGCCAAACAAAATATTCAATTTTGAATGAAAATTATACCAGCAGAAAATATTAAACAGAAATCTAAGGATGGTTGTTCCCCATTATCCAGATCACACAGCCTCTGTTTGCAGTCCCCAAAGCAATCCAGCAACTGCCGGGGCTTTGAGGTGGATCCATCAAGACATTTTCCTTACTGTTAGCAAACCAAAGTTTATTTTCAGGATGCAAACGGGGCTGATTACACTTCTGGAACAGAAAACTAGAAAGCAAACCAGAAGAGATACAAAGAAGGTCACAAGCAGCAATTTCCCCTCCCCAGCTGTGTTCTCAGGGGGAATTTCTCACTTCAAGACCTGGTGCTTGGTCCCATGGAGTGAGTGTCTGGCACACTTCTCCCTTCACCTCCACGAACACTGGGGCTGGAACTCCCCTTCCCTTCCCTTCCCTTCCCTTCCCTTCCCTTCCCTTCCCTTCCCTACCCTTCCTCCATCGGCTGGAGCCACCCATCATCTTCTACAACTCTCAGATTATCTGCTGCTTCCAAAATGCCCTGCTTGATCCGGGCACAGCTTTCCCAAAGGAGGGTAACACATGTGCTGAGGGCAAACAGAACAGGTGCTTTTTGCCACCTAGCCCAAAAATTTTTAAGGCAAAACCCAAGAAATCCAACCCATTTTATGGCTCAGTTTTCCTAAGACAGCTCTGCAATGAGAGAACGGACCCACCCCTCTGCTGGGAAGCTTCTGGGCCACCAGAGCAAGTTGTCATTTTTTTAAACATACAAATCTTGCGTGAGAGGAGCAGTTGTTGAATTATGGTCTTAAATCAGAGTGATTCCCTCTGCTGGGATCTCACTGGGGATCACCAATAGCTCATCTGAGAGCGCTGCTGCACAAACCATCCTCGTCCCAGGATCTGTTGTATGCTGATGAAGAACTCTGACTTCTCTGCTCAGTTAGGCAAGATTAAGTGACAGGATTTACAAGCAGAAAATGCAGCCAGAGGGTTCAGATTCTGAGGCTGCCAGAAGGATGCAACAGCCACAGACTAATGTTTGAGTTTGGCACTCAGGGAGGATAAATGTTTAAGGATAAACACAGGGAAGAGGTTACAGAATATTTTCTCTGTATCTAGAATAACTCTATGACCTACAGTGTCATAGCCATTTGCTTTTTCAGTCTTTTACAATATACTAATAGCTGCTAAAAAATAATGGCCAAGTACTTTTTAATAGGAACAGGTATTTTTCTGTTAGAAAACTAAAAAATATATAATGATAAATTAGTAAGCAAAGTATTATTTTACCCTCTTCTAATGGAAAATAACTGAATGTCATTTAAATAGAATTTGATGAAGTATCCTATCCTTGACTGGATATATAGAAACAGAGCTTCCTCATAAATTGATCCATTTCCTGGGGTTTAAGCTCCACCAGAAATTTTACTGGATGAGAGAGCTGACAAAACCTTATCCATGGTAGCAGAAATAATACTGCTAATTATACCAGAGAATAAGCTGTCATTTCAGGATTTGCATATACAGAAGGCTCATTAATAGTGATTTCTAACTTTCCTTACCAGCATTCTCTTAACGAGTGCCATGTCCTTTGGAAATGAGGAAACAAAGGCAAAAGAAGGGAGACACAGGATGTCACATTGCCAGCCCTGAGCAAGGAACAAGACAACTTTGGCAGCAGCAGATAAATCTGCAGGTTCCCACCCTGAGGGATGTTATCACCCAGCTGTGGAAATACACGGGCAACATCTGTGAGGATTGGACAGTGGACATGTGCCAAACCTTCACAAAAGTGTGAGACATCCTGGACAGGGAGAAGAAGGGAAAACAAAGAGAAACTTGGGGTGCCAAAGTGCCAATAATGTTTGTAAACTAAAGGCAGTGTAGCAGACAGCAGGACTGCAGAAAATTCAAGGCGCAGCCAGAACAGTCAGCGACCTTCCTAAATTATTCATCATGTGTCATTTGTTTGCAGCCTGAACACTTACTCGAAACTCACAATCAAATTTGAATCTCACTTCTGATTTTGGATAAACAAAAACGATTTTTCCATGACCCATTGAGCTTAATTTGAATCTTGCTATGGAACTTGCCTAATTAACCCATTGGGTATTTTCCTGCATTCTCTTTAAACCACTATTGACGTTTGTTTTAGTGCATCCACACATGGGACCACCAATCACACTCTTCTTCGCTTGTAGAACATGCCAGATTTAAGCTCCGGTGAAAATAAACCAAATAATTCTCATTTCAGCAAAACATTTTCAGTTCTTGGAAAGGATGTACCTCAAGCTGACCTCTGAAAATCCCAACAATTCAATTTATTATGTTAAAGTGACAGAAAGAAGATGGTAAAGATCAAAAGAAATCAGGACATGCAAAAGTAAAGATGTTCTGACCAGAGTTAAATAGCTTTGGGTACAAAGATCTATACACTGAATATGAAAAGCAAGGTCAGTTCTAGGATATGCTCAACACGGCTCCTTTTGAAAGGGTCTGGTATCAAACCCAGCATGAAAGCTCTACTACAGATAATTTTCTCTGCTTGTATTCCTCCTTCCTTAAGTTCAGTGGGTTTTTGGTTCCCTTGATGGCCTTGGGAGGTGCTGGATGGTGGGAAGCAGGCTCAGGTTGATGAACTCAGAAGCCAGCTTGTGCAGCTGCTGCCTGCCCACCTCTCTCCAAACCCTCCCAAACATCACCTTCCTGCAAACCACCCCAACAGTGACAGAACATCATGCAGCAGCACCCCTGAGTTTAGTCAGGACTCTCAAGAACCCAATTCCTCCAGAAGGCCAAAGAATTTCTTTGTGCCCAAAGCAGTGGGACTCCTCAGCGTTGCTGGGGCAGCTCTGAGTTACAGTCGCTGTTTTCCACTTTAACTGGAGCCTGCCTTCCTTAAGACCCTGAAGTCCTTTCATGCAGAACTTCTGAAGACAAAGAGACTTTGTGAGAAAAGCCTCAGTAGCTGGTTCTGGTGACAAACTGCCCTAAATTCGAGGTGCACTATTTCCAGTAAAATATTACACAACTACCACAGTGCCTCCCTTCCCTTGGCAATGATGGGCTCCACCAGTTTCCCCACAATAAAATGTCCCTAAAGCTTCAGCTATTCCAAAACAATGAGTCTCCTTTCTCACCACCATGTGTTTGCACTTCCTTTCAATTAATAATTACTGGAATATGTGACTGGAAAATATTGCAAATAACTTAAAGACTTTTCCCCCCTCTGAGATTTGTCAATTTATACCTTTTTTCACTAATTATCAACTATTAGCATGTTCATAAATATATTTAACTGAGATACATTTCAAAACACAAATGCTGCATCAAACACGTACAGCATTTTATCACACATCAAGTTAGAAGACAATTTGTTACCGTTTCATTCTTTTATGCTAGCTCCAAAATTCAATCCAAGGTTTCTCTGCCTTAAAAGGCACGATTAGTTTAAATTTCTGGAAGTGGGCTTTTTTTTCCATTATTCATATTTAAATTAAGTTCCCTTGAGATGGAAGAAAAGCAAGGAATTTTTATCAGGAGACTAATAATATAACCAGTGAAAAATCTGAGCATTTTTATATTGAATTTATAAATCATGCTAGCAGTAACCAAACTGTTTAAATAATACATAGAGTTTAACTGTAACATACTTATTGGCATAAGTAATTTTAGTGCTTTTTAATGTAACAAATCACTCAGAAAATAGTCTCAGTTAATCATTAGCATACTCAAGTCTAGAGAGAGGTATATGTATTGTTCCCTTTACAATTTGGTAGGAATGGCTGAGTCATAAAACCTCACACTGTGTGCCACTTGATTTAAAATTTCCTGAAGATGTTTAGGTACCCTGACAAAGTATCAATTTATCTCTGTGCTATAAGCCACACTCTGGAGATAGAATAGCTTGTAATTAAACTCGGGAGCAGGGATTAATTAAAATATACAAGTCTGAGAGTGCATAGACATGTATTTGTGTTTATTATAGAAACAGTAAAAACACCCTCTAGCACAGAGACATGTGAGATGAGCCTCTTCCTCATCATCAGTAATTTGTTATTTTGTTTATCACAGAAACAGAACACAAAAGTGGTGACTACACAAAATTCCTGGGGGCAATGGGGTTTAGCTTTGGGGGGTGTAACTTTGGGCTGTGGCTGAGTCAAGCAGTGAGGCTGCACAGATTTCAAGGTCTCATTCTGCAGGTGAGGGCTCATCCTGACCATTGAGACATCATTTGTCCACCCACCCCTTCCCAGGTCCTTAGGAAGCAGCAGCTCTGCCGTGTTCAGAGGGCCTGGAGCTTTTCTTTGCAGTGTCCCCTGTCCCCTCCCACAAAGGAGCCACCCAAGGGTTACACGGGGTCTGGGTGAGAGAGAATTCCTGAACAATCCGCTGGAATCCACTCACAGCATTCAGCGTGAGGAAGGAGCAGAGCTCAGAGAGTTCAGCCCAGACACACTCCATTGTCAGCCTCGGTTACGTGAGATGACATTTTAATTAGAAGGGGTCAAAGCTGAGAAATTTGTGTCAAGCCCCAGATCTGAACTTTCCCAGATTATTATAGTAGTAAAAAGTTGAATTTCGTGCTGTTTTCCTGTCCCATCTCTCATTTTCATATTGGAAATACTTATCTGTTAGTATTACCATCAATATTCACCCAACTTCGAGGCACTTTCCCTAAAATTTCAGGCATAAACTCTATTTTTCTTGCTGTTTCAGTGACAAAATCCCATTCAACTCGTGCAGTTATTGTACTAGAAAAGCACAGATCTTCGAGAAAATGACATTTTAGGGTGGTTGTTTTTGCTTTTGTAATGTTGCTACTTTGTCGAGCACCAAGTCATTTACCCACAGCGTTATAAGACAAAAGAAATAACTCAAACCCCAGTGGATATATCAAAAACCTCAGGTTCATCAGGACTGAGGTGCCAGGTTCATGTGCAAGTTTGCAGCAGGGCAAATACCCTCATTCATCACATTGTGTAGTTTTTATGCTGCTCTATAAAATTAATTGGCTTACTCTGTTAGGGATATTTTATGATGAGGTCCTGTAATTAAGAGATTTGAGATGAAATAGAGGGTACGAAAAAGCTGAAAACTGTCCGCTAGCTTCAGTTTATTTTTTATGACCAAACTACTTAGATTATCAATTAGCTTGAAAAGACTATTTCTTTTTCAGATGTTTAAATATTAAAAAGGGCAGAGTCCACAAAAAAAAAAAAAAAAAAAATTGAGGCTAAAACAAATGTCTTCCATATAAAAGTGAAAAAGCTTAGCACAGCCACTACAAAAATCATATAACTCATGTGCTGGAGATTATTTAACTTCTGAACAATTGTCTTCACACATTTGAGTTCAGGAGAAAAGCAAGAGTAGCTCCATTGAGGTCTTTTCCTTAGAGCATTGTTTCCTCCTAAATAAAAATATCTACAGAGAAGCAGGTGGGAATTACAAGACCTACTTGGAGAGCAGAGGGGTCGCACCTCTCACAGGAATACACCAAGAAAGAGACCCACAGTTAAGTGGTTGCCAAATTAGTTCAAGAATCCAGATTTCTTCAGCATTTTAGTATCTCTAGTGCATGTGATTTCAAATAAAGCGATGGGTCCCTAAAACATTCCTTTATAATCTGCTGAAAGGGAAGTCTGGTGCTCTCTAGAAAATGCCACGTGTAAGAAGAAGCTCACTCAAACACACAGATGTTTCATGATGTTTCATAGGAAATTCTATCTGATTGATTTCAGGCTGATAATACCCCCAAACTGGGCTTTATTCTACACTCCTCTATAACTTCAGGGCTCTCTGACATCTAGGTGTGCAAAATGGCCATTTCTCTATACTGTGATAACCTTTCCACTATGATTCCCTTCATCTGGTACTGAAAAGTATAATGAATTTGCATTATAAGTTCTAGTGGACAGGAATATTTGTCTTGATTTTTTTTTTAAAGCATCAGGGGCGCATGTGATGACTCACCAATAAATAACATTAAAACCTTAGGCTCACACTGTGGTAACAGGAGGCAAAAAGGTGTTAGTGAAATTATTCCAACCCTTTCACCTCACCCAACTGAGACACCAATATTTTTATTGAAAAGCTATGTCATGCTTAAAGGACAAATCTTTCAGCTGTCATCTTTTCTCCTTGGCTAGAAAAACCTGTTGTTACCAACTGTGAATTTCCCCATCCTTCAAGTCACATCCAGGGCTCCAGCAAGCCCAGTCACTTTGTCCAAGCTGCTCAACTGTCGTGTCTTAATTTCAGAGTGATTGGAGGATACACCCAAAATTTCTCAGGGGACTCTCATGACCTTGTTATATTAGCCCTTCCAATGGATATAAATTTTATTCCATGGTTCAGCAGACATGGGTTCTATTCTCAGTTCTGTGATTCCAGAGAAAAAGAAAAAAAAAAAAAACAAAACACTGAGGGTAATGATTTTCCAAAATAGAGGCATTTAAGGAAGGCTTTAAATCTCCATGTGAGCGCCTGAAAAAAGTGAACAAAAAATAGTCCCAGAGTCTTCCAGTCACGAATGGGAGCTGGAGGAGAATACAAGAGGCACATTCTCCAGGCAAGGTGGCCACACTGATCCATCCCTTGTGTGGATCCCTATCCCTGTGCCCCGAAGGAGTGTGGATCCCTGCTGGATCCCAAAGTGTCCAGGGGCAACTTTTACTTGCCTGATCTACTTTAGTCAGAATGGCAGCTGCATGAGGGGAAAACCACTCATTTCTACAGATAATACATCAGGGATTTAAAAAATATTTCTTTGCCTGCCTTTGGAACAGAAATCACTTGGAGAATGTGTTCTGGAGAGATGAAGCATCCACAACAAGGCTCTCACAACACGGCTCTCTGAAGTCTATAGCCCAGCTAAATCCACATCATGAAATGTAATTCTAAGCCAGATTTTCAAAAGACTCTACTTCGGTTTAACTCAATACCCACTGAATTCAACAATAACCACCCCCAGTCTCAGAGGGAGCAGTTTTAGGTCAACACCATTCAATTTCTTTCTGCATACTTTTCAAAAACATGTACAAGTACTTCCCCCACACACACTCAGAGATTTTTGTCTCCAGGAACTGCATCTTAATATTCCTGTTTAAAGAATAGGAGAGATACTCTAAAGCCTTTCCTCTTCTGCCTTGTCTGCAAGTACCCACATCCTGAGGACAAAGGATTTATTACGAGCTAAAGAGGAACATTTTTGTGGGTGCTCTCTGACAAGAGGTACCAACACTGCACTGCACAGGGACAAAATAATACAATTTAGGCTATTGTATTCTTGCAAAGAAGGTTAAAGGGGAGACTGAGTTTTGGTGGCTCAGTTCAGAAGAAGGATTAGCAAGGGAATTTTGTTGATATTCACTGAACAATATCTACAGTTGCCTTTTGTGTTGTATTAATTTTCAGCAACAGAACAGCAACTAGGAGAAATTTTAAAGGAGAGGCCCAAATGGCTGATACCCCTATAAGATCCAAGTGATTGCCCACAAGAGATCACAGAGGTGCATTAAGCATGTTAATAAAAGATGAAGTAATAATAGTAATTTAAGTGGCTGAGGACAAAGCCAGCATACACGGTGCAATTTCTGTTTAAAAAAGATGTTTTCTTGAGATGTCTCAGCTTGAAAACACGAGCAGTGGGCACAGCCCAAATCACTACTGATTGTTAAAAATCATAGCCAAAAAATACCAGAAGGGAAATGTAGTAAGATGCTTAATAAGCTTAAGCAGAACACTTGTTTATTCATTTATCTCGCTTCAAGAAATTAGATTTCTAAAATATCTGCTATTGGCCATACAGTATTTTGCCTCCTCTGTTTCAGAAATTTAATTTGGTCCCATTCTTAAATGTTTAGCATGCATGATGGTTTATTTCCTAATCTACCATGAAAGAAACTCAGAAAATGTTTATATTCATCTCTTTTGTGGGGAAGGGAGGTAATCACAGCTTTGTCTCTAATGTGGTTTCATGCTTTCCTTATAGGCATTATTAGATTAACCCGATAACTCTCAAACAAATTTTGTCACCAGTGATGATCCAAAGACATTTTCAATTATAACCTTTCAGCATTATGCATATCATGATTACCACTTAGCAGATGGAAGAACCACGCAGTAAAAGCCTTCACTGAGGAAGTTCTCATATCGATGTTGAACACGTTTTCGCCAGGATTGATTCAAAGCACAAATTTGTCTGTGTCCTTGGTCTTTTGCTATTGTCATTAGATAAAAAAGCCTTGTTTTGCTGCTGTGTTTTTTGCTGTCAAGAAAACAATATTTAATTCTTTTGAAGCACAGGGATAATATCAAGCAGATCCTGCCAAATTGACCTGTTTTCTTTCTAGGAGGACCAGGACCCAATCTTCGTGTTTTGCCTCAGCAAAACAACCACTCTCAAAGTATTCTGTGGTTGTTTTTTGTGCCACTCCGAGCTCTTTGCAGTGTTAAATTAAGTGAATGGGCCTTGTGAACAAAATCAGTAGAAGAAGTAGAATTTTCCTGCCAGCATGTTGGCCTCCTTACTCGAGGAGTTTAAGAAATCTTGTGCTCAAGCTTTCTTTTTTATCTCTTCCCGGGCAGAGGCTGATACCACGATTGTTCCTCGGTCTGTTCCCACCTTGCTCCTTGAAGGGCTGGAGCTGGGTGTTGGTAAGCAGCTCTGCCTGATGGATTCTCATTAAGCTGCAGCTTTTGTGGAGGTTTCACTGCAGCTGCCATTTATCTCACATCTGAAAGGATCCACTTCCTGTAAGAGAGATGGATTTAAAGCCTCCTTTTTCTGTCTCCAGCGCTTTCACTCACTTGCTAAAAACTTGTAGCAGGTGCTGTAAGTTGTTAGGAGCAGTCCTCAAACAGAGGGAGAGGCTGGGGTCTGCACAGAGACTCAAAACCCCAGGGCTGGGGGTGGGAAGGTGCAGGGAGATCTAAACCCTCTTTGGTGTCAGCAGAATTTGAGGACACTTGGTACATAATGGAGTCTGGTTCCTAAGGCAGGTCAGACTGGAAAAACAATACTCTTCATCCTGGAACAGGTGAAAACAAACACCTTGCCTGGCTTGGATGGCTTCAGCCTGTATTTTAGGCAAAACCCAGCAACTAATGATTTTCTTCAGAACTATAAAATCACAGGGAAAAAAAAAAAAGCAAGGCAAGCCAGTGTTCCTTGTCTGGACCCCAGTGACATCCTGCAAGAAATCAGAATTAATCCAGAAAGCCCTCTTTTTTTGCTTTTCATTTTATAACTCCCACAAGCAAGTAAAGAAAAAGAATGGGACAAAATGCAAGCAAGAAATGGATGTTTGAATTTTAGCTTACAGACAGAAAGCACAGTGCCAACAAGCCAACATCATCTGCAGCTCTTTGACTTTTTTTGCAATACTCTTACAGAAGTTTAGCCAGTCCTCTGACTTTAAATGTTTGAGAAACACAGACTTCAACTGTTATTCCTGGAATTATGATGGTCTCAGAGAGAATTTAAACAACCTTTATGCAGTTGTCAGCTGTAACTATCACCCTACTGCTCTCTCACAGCATGTCAGGGACAGCCTTATTTGAAAGGTGGTCCTGGTATCTTTGGGTTTCCATGTTTTAAAGAGAGGTAGATTCCCAGAAGGTGGAAAAATCCTTTTCCCAGTAAAGCAAACATTAATTGCAGTCATTATAAACTTCCATGATCCAGGTGAAGCTGGAAATCATCTCCAGGATCGAGGCCACAAACTGACAGAGGGCTTTGCATTCGCCTTATTTTATGAAATGATGCTATTTCCCTTTGGCTTCAAGGGAAATATTCACTGTATAAAATCACACAGATGTCTAAATCTGAGCTGGACAGGTTCCCAAAAACTGAACAAAGAAGCCAAGAAGATGGACCAATTGTATAGCAGAGAATACACAATTCTAAGAGCCAGAAAGAGATAATTTTGTAAGAAAATACAGAAACACTCTTTCATGCAGAATTTGATCAACATCTAACAATATAAATGCTCTGCAGAATGATAGGTTTTTAGCTTGTTCACCTAAACCTGTTTGCTCCATTATTCAGAAGTGATCTAAAAAATCTGCAGTGCCTTTTTGCTCCTTTTCCCAGTGTATCACCAGGGATAGATGGGATATGATAAAGAATAATCGCTTGCATACAAAATGCACCATTTCAAATTCTGGGCTTTATTTTGGTAAAAGTTATACCTCCATCTGCACATGAATTGCTGGTGCAAATATTAACATTTGAATGGAAAATGACCTGATTTATGAGCATGTGCCAGGTTACCAGCTCTGCAAGTGCTAAATTCAAGGGTAGGCAAATTTGCTGAAGCTGTATCTCAGCCAGGATAGAAACACGTTCCTTAAATATCTCTAACCACTGATTGGGAGGTGCAATTCCAAAAGGCTGGAGATGCCTTATTCTAGAGTAGAAATTACAGAGGTTTGGTGCACACATAGATTAAAGCAATATTTTGGCATTTACACATAAGCAGATGAATTGTGAGGCCTGTACATGAGACAGACCTGTGATGATTTAGGTTGTGCAAGAAAAGCTTTATCAGGATACCAGAGAGTTGTCACAAATATTCAAAATTACCGAGGAGAGAACACAACCTGTATTCAAAGTTTTACTATTACAGGCAGATACTATGAACTCTTCTATAAATCCCTTTCTAATTAAACTTTCAAAGAAAAAAATAATTACTAAGCCCATTTATCCAAACTCATTAAGATTATTTATATGTTTGTTTCAAATATTACATTAGCAAATGTTGACAGTTTTCCAATTAATAAATTAAAGCCTGCCAATATAAACAAGCAAAGGGAAACAAAGGACAAGATTATGAGAAATCATTTCCATAGCTCCTGAGCACCTTTTAGAAGAGAATAAACGCTATTATTGAACAGTCAATCTGTACTGACTCAGAACAAGAAAAAAGGGATGAACATCTCTTTTCTACTGGTTTGATATCCCCAATGTGTTTTGGGGCTTCTTTTCCTTTTTAGCAAACTATTTAACCTTGGCAGAACACACCAAGAACACAAAGGCTGAGACAGAGAATTATTTTACTGCACATAAATTTAGGAAGGAGTGATGATTGTTGCCAGTTTTCATCATTTCAGTTTTTTTGAGAGCCATCTGACACATTATCAATAGTCCTTAGGAGGAATATGTTCACCCTAGCCCAACATAACCCTAAAATGAACAATCACCATCCTGCTCACACACACACAGAGCTCTGAAATGTAAAACTCCGTGGAGGAAGATACTTTATGCTGAACCATGCTCACTGAAATCCCAAGGGAAGCAGAGGGGAAATGTCCCTCGTGCTGAAGCAGGAAGGCATTGCTTAACCAGCCAAATACACAGGTAATGCTTTGATCTGATGGATTCGTGTGCCCCCAAATAAATGGGAGAATCTTTCTCTGATGTAGGGCAGTGGCAAGTTCTCCTGAACCCCTTAATTCTGACTGGCCCCTGAAGTGCTCCAAACAGAGCCAGTGAGGAGCTGTGCTGGGAAAGGCTTGGCAGTGATGGAATTGAACCCAACACACACCGGGATGGGGCGAGGCAGAGCCTCTGAGGAGGTGTTTCTGACATCCCACAGGGTAAAACAGAACCTGCTCTTCATTCAGTTCTGGCACCACAGAGATCAGGAATAGAAGAAATGTCTGTCAGTGGTCACTAACAAACTGAAAGTTGTCATGAACCAAGGTGCTGGGAAATATAACTGAATTGTGCATTTAGGTAACCACACGTTAAAGTTTTGCTCCATAAACTTCTCCCAGTATTTCTTATTAAATCAGAAATTCATGGAGAAACACGGAGCTTAAGGATATTGGAAAGATTACTTTTAAATACACACTATGTGAATTAAAAATATAGAGATGCAGAAAAACCAAGGGATTTGCTAGAGACAGCAAAGATACATAATTGCAGGAAGTGAACCTGAACTGCTGTGGGCAGGTACTTCACTCACAAACTTCATATTTTCTGTCTGTGATGTCAAACAATTTAAAGTACAGAAGGTCTCATAAGATCTGTTTAGTATGAGTGAACACTGCAGAGGAAAAAAGAGGGTATTATGTATGTTCACGAGATTCTAAACGCATCTTTTTTCATGCCTGAGGAGATCTGACACTTGATTAGGCTAAATCAGGTGATGCTGTCAGACAGACTTCACCCGTACAGAGACAACAGTCATGTACTGTGACTGTGCCCCAGTTAAAAGTTCTCTGGTCTCAGGGGTGTTGAATTCCTGAGGTGAGCTGTGTTATTAAAGAAAGAATCACAGCAGATACAGCAGCTCAGAGCTTGTGACCTCCATGGAGGATGGGCTCTTCTCACAACCAAAGACCAAGAGATGTTATCAGCTGAATGCAAAGACGTTATCAAGTACCATTTATCAGAGCTGATATTATTTCATTCCAAACAAAAGTAACGCTGTGACTCCAAGGCTGGTGTTTATCGTGAAGAAAACATGTAACAATTACTGGGAGCCCGTCAAACTGTGCCTGGAAAATTACATACATTGGGAATTTTGAGTCGTTTCACTCCTGTTTATTAAATCCTTAAGGACTGGTTCTGATCTCCCAAAAACGTATTTTTAAATCAAAATGCTGGTGTGCAATTTCTGATTTGTTTATGAGCTGCACCAAGAACTCGATGTATTTCTCCAGAGACCCCGTGGGCTTGGGAAAAATCTATTTTCCGTTCCACATGGACAAAGATGGCCAGCTGCTTCAGGTCCCACGAGTTGAAAGGGGGTGGGAGGAAGTCGGGGTAGTAATATTTGGATTCTTTAAATCCCATTTCAGGGACGTGTTCCAAACAAACCGGGTCGATTTCTTCAGCTCTGAGGATGAGTTCTGGTGGCGTGCAGGGAGAGAGGGGAATGAAAATCCGTTCTGAGTCTGAGAGGTCACTGGCACTGCCATCTCCAGTCCGGGTTTTCCCCCGTTCCGTACTCTGGGAAAAATCCAGTCCGGATTTTCCCCCCATTCCGTACTCCAGCAGCAATCCCATCCGGGTTTTCCCGCAGCCCGGATCCCGGATGGAATTGATGAAGGCGGGGGAAAATTCCGCTTGTTTTTTGACTCCCCGTGGCCAGCAGCAGCCGGGATGTGCTGAGCTGCGCCCTCCACGCGACACTGCAGCACTGGAATTTTCTCCAGGAAAATTCAGTTGTGCCATCCTGAGAAAAAACACAGCTCAGCAACAAACAGAGCAGTGTCTCACTTTTAATGTAGCAAATATACGGAACCTTTGAATTACAAGATCACTTTCCCACGGAAATTCAAAGTTCCGAACTGGACAAGTTTTGGAAAACCTGCACTAATTATATCTCAGATATTTTGCAGTACTTAACGCAGAGATGGACTCATTAGAGGAACATGTTCATTCTTGCTTAAATCTTTTCTCTGAACAAGTACATTAAGATACAGTAGACTGAAATCCTAATAAGGTAAATCCATGTATTTCCTCATATGAGTAAGAAAAAATGCAGATTTACCCTGACAACTGACAGCTATGAATTTAAAAAAATAGTGACCTCTGTTAAATTAACTACAGCACTAATGAAAATAACACAACCCCCAAAGCTCCCCAGCCATACAGAACTGCACAGCTCTGACATGCCAAGGTGAGCTTTCCTCCCCCAAACTGCTGATGCAGTTCTCTGCTGACCCTGGAAAACTCTGCCATAGACTGGCAGATTATTTCATTGCTCTGAATTGACTCCTGAAAACATCTCTTTTTTCTGTCAATTTGGTTCTTGGTTTCTCTGCTGAGGGTATCAATTCAGTGTGCAAATATTCAGTGATTTTCTGGTGCGTGCACCTATTACCTCTCCAACTTCCAACAACCTGCAGGCCACCAACAGCCACGAAGACCATCCAGCAAAAAGAAAGTAAATATTTTGTAATCTGATCCATAACAACCAATCCAAGCATGAAATAATTCTCCAGATGTAGTTAGAACTATAAAAAGCACGAGATGAAAATATTCTCAAGTGGTACCTCACGTGCTTGACCTGAATCTCATTAAACAAGAGCAGGTACAGCCACGGAGCATCGCAGGGAACCAAGGGCTGAGGCAGCTCTGACAGGATCTAATGATGTAGGAGAAGGTATCAAAGCAGCCTGGACACCCCCAGGATAGATCTGCTCCCATCCTGATATCAACAACTTATTCTTGGAGATTTTTGGCAGCCTCACTCAGTTACATCAACAAATCTCACTGAGTCTAACTTGATTTGTTATTGATTTCCTAGAGGGTGTGTTTGAAGCAGCAATTTTAGTGATCTTTGGAGTGGAAATACAGGGCAAAGAGAAAGCTTTGCTTATAAAGAGGGACTCAAGTGGTCACACTCCAATAAACTGAATTCAGGGGATTTTTCCAACAGAAAACCTGCAGTTTTGGGGGAAAACGTGAAGAATTCAGACACATTATCTGCTTTGCTAGAAATCTGAACTACTTCAAATTCCAGCACCTGACTGCTAGCAGATCTGAAAATAGGTATCTTACCTTAAACCTGGCATATTTGTGACAGCTGTCATATATTTGCTGACATGCCAGAGATTGAGCTGCTGAAGCAAAAAAATGAAGCTGGTCTGGGCTGAGCTAATAATCCCCAGATTGAGCTGCAAGCAGGCTCTTCCCAGGTAAGCCATAAAGCAAGGGATGTGCTCAGCTGCTCACACCAGATCTGGCATCGTGACATCCACAGGGGAGGGAAACTGAACATCCAGCCTGAATGGGAAATTCCAGTGTGCTCACACTCGTGGGGCATCACGAGGTGTTTCCAACAGAGGAGGATGCTGCAGAAACTGGGGCTCAGGGTTAAAAAGCCTTTTAATCTGACTCCAGAAGAACACCAAGCATGGAGTCGTCAAAATTTCACATGGTTACACGTTACAAAAAGCTCGTGGTTACAGCAGAGGCTGCCACTGGATGAGAGACAAGAGACACAAGAAAAAGGATCCTTTACCACATCACAGCATAGATCTGCCATTTTCAAGGCTTCACCCAGACTCTTACAAATATATAAACCCATAATATTTATTTTGACTGCAAACAAATTGTATTTTTATATTAATAGAAAATGCTTTATCTCTATAACGACCCATAAGTACAGACTTCTACTGTGACCTTTGTAAAATCATCTAAAATCCAGGTTTTTCCCTAAGAAAACCCTACACACAGATTCTCATGCCACAGCTTACTCTTTGTTATTAGATTGCTTATTCATGCCACTGTTTTTTGTAGACCAGCATCAACATTTTTGATCATTAAACCTGAAGTAAATGTGTAGCAGTATCAAATGTGATGATTTTAGGTATATGGGGTTATATATAGACAAAGATGGAGGGGTTGAGTTGCCTTTTTTAAAATTGTATCTACTTTAGGAGCCTCTAACTTCACACCACCATGGGAATTTCACCACGGCAATTATTCTCAGTTTTCTAATCATCAAACCATACACATTTGATGTATTTTGAAATCACCTGAAAACAGAAAGAGCAGCCTAGAACAGCTGTGTAAAGCAATAAACGAGTCATCTTTGCACACTTTTCCTTTTCCTCACTCCTCTCCATCCATTTTCTCCTGGCAGCTCCAGCAGTCGCTGCCAAGAGAAGATGTAGGAGACACAATACATTTGTCCTTGTGAGCCTTTGTCAGCCCATTTCTGATGTGATAACCTATTTTGTTTGATTAAAATGCACGAAAGTACCTTTTAAAGCACATCCCACTATGGACTTTAATCCTTCCTGAGCAGAAGGGGGGATAGTGAAGACTTTCGTTGCTGTTTACTTATGCCAACACTCAAAATAATCACAGTGCTTACATTTGGCTGGGGTAAAAATTCCTTTTCTCCTCTTACTTGGCAATTTTTTGGGGTTTTTTTCAAGTTTTGAAGTTTTATGGAAGTTTCAAAACTAAGCACTGCAAATCTCATCGATTAATACACTGAGCTCTGGAGGAAAACTACCGTGACTAAGAGGAAATGCATATATTTATATAAACAACACCAAAAAATTGTCAATTAATGTTTTCTAGAATTTATTTACTCAATCATCTGATTTGCCATGATTTCATAGGCAAGTTTTCCCAGTTATATCGGTATAAAAAAATGGAAATAGAAAGTCAAGGCCACATATCCTTTTCAAACACCAACCAAAGACATAGAATATATTATAACCAAAAAATATAAATTGGTACAGAGCTTTACTTATTTCTTGTTGCTTTGATGGAAGCTCTCTTATCCTACAATGCCCTACTCGTGACCTAGCTCTTTAGACAGTAGAAAAGGTCTTAATTTTTTATCCCTGAAATCCCACCACAAACTATTCCAGGATTTTCCGTGGGTGTATCTTCTCATTTCTGGACAAACACATATACATTAAGTTGATAGTAAATAAAACACTTTGTGGTAACTACACAGATTCTATTATTATAATTGCTCTCTGGACAAAGATTTCAGAAATATTGTTACTTTTTAGAATGGAGGACAATATTTAATTAGTGAAGTAATTTCGTTTTGCTACAGTATTTAGGAGCTGAGGAATTCAGCCATCCACTTTTTCTGACATTCATGTAAAGACCTCTCTTAAAGTACAAAGAAAATCAGTTTACACCTCCTTTCTCAGTATTCTGTGAACAACTTAGGCCTCCATTTTCTTTAAGCAAATACTTTGAGATTTCTGCAAAGCTGGAATTCTTTGTAGCTAAATGTGGATTTCACTGTTTCCTTCTGGGGACTTGCACTCAGCATCACTTGCTCAGCTTTAACAGTTGTAAACCATTGGCTGCAGTGTATTTACTCTTGGTTTGCAGATGTGTAACTAAGATGGAAAATGAAATATGGAACTAAGAAAACTAGTGGGAAAACAGCTTTATTTTCTTCCTTACTAAACTGACTTTTAATGACTGAAATTCATTCAAAGCTGCTTCCTTCTCCCCAGAAAGCTCGAGTTTTAGGAATTTACAGCTTAGAGAAAAACAAATTAGCTCAGAATTATAGCTGAAAAATCACATTGTGGCATGTGATGTCAGGCTGCATCAGTCTTGCTTTATTCTATGATACAACTCACCAGGAGTGACACAATCCAAAGTGACTTTGCACAAGACAACATGCCAGCTAAAAAACCTGAAACAAATTACTTTTATCAACATTACGGCTTAGATAAGTCCACTTTTAAGAGTGACAATTTACTACTTTCAAAATGGAAGGTAAAAAAAGAAAGAGATAAAAGGATATGGCTAAAATGTTCATAAACCATACAAGAACAATATATACACTAGAGACTGCAGGGATTTTATTAATTTTCTGTGTCATCTGCACATTCTGGGGCAAACCTCACACATCCTGTCATCTGCCAAGTGCCTTTGTGCACACAAAGCCAATGAAAATGGAATTCGGCAGAAACACAAGGAATCATTGCCAGCACACACGGGCACACCCCACTTTCCTGAACTGATCAGAAGCTGCTCCTCCAGAAAGGGCTGAGATCAAGGATCACCTCCCATCATTCCCCTGTTAATGAGGCTCCTGCATACACAAAGGCTATTTGGAATATCCACAATGGAGTTCGCTCTGGTTTCTCTTGCTGTTTCAGGGCTCCTTGCCCACTGATCTTTGAAACAGGAAGCTCACTTTCCTCTGATCTCTTTGGGATGCTGCCTGTACTTTTATTAAGGTATCAGGTGTGATGCAGAGACTGGAATAGGGTTCAGAGGAAGGCTATTCGGTCAAAACAGCAAGTCGTGCTACCTAGTTAAAAAGTTAATTGATGTATTATAACACTTCCCAAATATTTCTGTTCTTTTTTTCTCTTTCTCTTAGTGCAAAAAGTTCCTTTGTGTCCTCCCTCCACCTAAACCCACAATTCCTCCAATTATAAAACTCAGCTGAAGCCAAATTCAAAGTTTGTGTATTAGCACAGGCTGTGATTCCGTGGCAGGGAGGTGCAATGGGCATGGGGTCAAATGTTGAGATGAATTGAGCTTGACATCTTTCAGGGACATTCTGGCACATCTGAATTGCAGAATGTGCTCTGTGCCAGCTTAATTCAATTGATAACAGAGGCTTCACACTGACCACCACACATTTCCCATGTACAGGCATTTAAGCACAATGGGATTTTCTTCTTAGAATGTTCCTGGAAACATAATGACTTGGAGATTATATTAAGAGCATAATACAATACGAGGCTAAAATCTAAGTGTTATATTTAGCTTTCTTGGGAAAAGAGCAATTTTTGTGCGTTTTAGCAGGTCTTTCAGAATTGTTCTTAAATAGTAAAGTTATCTCCACATTAAATATATTCAGTAAGAGGCAGAATCTGTCAGATACTCAGATACCCACTCTATATGGGGAAATACAGGAAACAACTGAATTTTCTACAATCTACATGGACTCAGTGGAAAAAAGTCCCACGTAGTGCCTGGAAATACTGCTTGCTATTAAGACCTCAAATGCCAGCTATAATCTAGACATCTGTAATCAGCCAATCAATATTTACTTTTCATAATAAAATAAGAAACCATTTTCTACATATCGTCCAAAAAAAAAAAAAGCAAGCATTTAACAGACTCATATGCCTTTGAAATTGCTGTCCCTATCTTTACTCCCACTTATAAATCAAAACCCAGAAAAGGTACCAATATTTTATGCATTGCACCGTAAAAATTTAAAATCAGATTAGAAAACACGGTTGCCATGGTACCTGAGAGCTACAGTTTCATGCAAAGCAATTTAACAGATGCAGAAGAATTGAACCTTACAGCAGGCATGGTATCATTTTTAGATAAACTTAAGAAGAAGCTGTAAGGAGATTTCCAGATGGCTGGATGCCTTCTTGTTCTGCATTTCAGCAAGCTGCATCTCTGTGTTTGCAACTGCTTCAAACCCTCTCCAAGGGCTGACAAGTTCCAGGGGTGAAAAGTGGATGTTACTCGAGTCAATGGGGGTTTTGCCACTGACTTCAAACAAGACAAGGTTTCCCCTTGGCTCTTTGAAGAAGGATGACAAAAAGGAGCATTTAGGGAGAGCAGCGGCCTCGAGGCAGCAAGGTCAGGCTAAAGACACTGTGGCCCTGCTCCCTCGCTCGCAGGAAATGTTCCTGCAGCCTATTTTTACAAAAGCCACTTCTCTGGATCCCCTGAATTAAATTTAAGGGGAAAAGGTTCACAGATTAATGAGAATAATTTCTATTTCACGGTATGATTGCAGGTGTTGTACATATTCTTTTCTTTGTCCAGGGGCACCGTTAAGGAGAGAGAAGAACAAAGAAAGAAACATCAGGAATACTGTGGCACATAAAAGCCAGAAATAATAGGGACTAAAAAAACACCTAGTTTCCTATGCAAAAGACTTTTTTTTTTCCAAAAGAAGAAAAGTCACCTTTTTGTATTGTTCTTACAGGAACATTGCACTGGAGAGCTCCTTCTCCTGACATCATTGAAATTTGATTCACAGAGACATCTAAGTTGCCCAAGAAAAATCTACTTCTTTGACAACCAAGAACCACCTCGACAGACTATTAAATTACTCGTCAGGAGTCTGGGCTGGCCTTTCAGATGGTTTAACACCTACTATTTTCTGTTCTGGCAGCAAATTAATGGTCAGGAGACCAAGCTGGTCATTCTTCCAGATTCTTTTTTTTTTTTTGACCTGGTCAAAAGACTGTAAGTTCAATGCTTTTTAAAACTTAGTCATTTCAGCATGACTAAACATTAGA
Source organism: Pachycephala philippinensis (assembly GCA_013397055.1). Taxonomy (NCBI): domain Eukaryota; kingdom Metazoa; phylum Chordata; class Aves; order Passeriformes; genus Pachycephala; species Pachycephala philippinensis. Next base: position 31,931 of record VWZT01008935.1, read on the forward strand.
AAGGTTTAAAAAAACCTGTTCCCAGCAGTTTGCTCCGTGTAATTTATCCACCTCGGCCTGTGAGCTCGTTAATAGCAAGAGCTAAATCTGAAGATGAAAAGCTGCCTCCTGTTTTGCTGGGCCACCAAGAGGCAGTGCTCTGCCTCCCACTGCACTTCATTCCCTGATTCCTGGCCTCATCCAGGAGGAGCAGATGTGGCCAACAGGCAGCTAGAAAAAAAGGAAATTGGCACCAGCTTCCTTCAGTGCTTCAGCGAGATTATTTACTCTGAGAGACACACTCCTAAAACCAACTTCTGATCACGTCAAGTACCATAGAGGGCTTTGTGCACTAAAAGAATTTGAGAGAAAAGCAAGCCAACAAACAGGGAATCTGCCCCGGACAAGTGCCTTGATTGCTGTTATTCTGCAGCCCAACGGGATTGCTGAGCAAGAGAAAAGATAAAGGAGTCCTTTGTAGGCACTTGCAATGACACAGCACACGTGTATGCACATCATGTACCACCTTTCACTGCTTTATCCTTTGCTGCTGGGGTCTAGTTTTGAAGGAATTATCTCACTTTGTAACACAGAGGATTGCCGGTGGTTTCAGAAAGGCTTTTAGGTAGATATAACTCCGTTTAAAAATAGCATTTTAACAGAAAGGGAAAAAAAATGATACAAAATTCCCACTCCCTCAATGAATAATTTAATTTTGCCGAGAAAAATGAGGTATTGTGTTCAGACAGCAGCACGATGTGGTGCAGCGAGTTGTAAACTGCCGACGCAATACCCCAATGTCCTGACACCAAACTTGAAGGGCCACACTCCTCCCTCCTCAGATGTTTCCCTGCCTCTCCTTACAGCCAGATCCCACAGAGCCACCTTCTGCTCGTCTCTTCCTTCCCCATCAGGGAGCAGAAGGTGAGGAACAGGGACAGCCACCCCCAGCCACCAGGCACTGCAGCAGGTCGGGTTCATCAGAGCGCTGGCACAGAAATCTCCTCATTGAAATTCCCCTTCCTGCACCTGGAATGTGCTTTCCTCAAGGAAGCTGCCCTCACAAAGTGAAGGTGCCTTGCCTGCTGTGCCTGGGCCTGATTAAGAGGACACACAAAAATTTCAGGTTTTTAATTAATTTCCAGTCTGCCAGAAAAGAAGAGTGGCCATCCCACCCACTGCATATCCCTGCAAGCTCAGAGAAGGGGGTGTGGGATGGGAATCCCTTGAAAAAGGGTATAAAAGGCTGATTATTTGGGATCTGAACTGGAGATGGAACATACAAGAACAGTTGAGAAGCTTTAAGACACTTTTTGAAGGGCTCACCTATTTTGGTGTTTCATCTGTTATTTTTAAAGTCCACCATAACTCCTTTTTCTGGAAAATGAAGCAATTTGGGACAATGGAACTGAGGCAACATGAAATAATTTTCTTTACTAACCTTCATTGTGCTGATTTTGGCAGCACAAACTTCGGCTTGTGGCAGACAGGGAGAGCAAATGTGGTGAGCCACCACCAAAAGAAGGCTGCTGTCTGCAGCCTGAGCGTTCTCTTCCTCCTAAAGAATCCATCTGTGTGTTACACTCAAGCCTCTGCTGTTTGTACAGACACAACAAGGCTCAGCCTTACATTTCTGGTTCTAATTAATGAGGTTACAATACTGAATCACTTGATTTTTAGGGAAAAAAACAATTGATTTTTAGGGAAAGGCAACAAACATTTCAATCTCTACTCTTCTTTTCCTTGCTACCACTCAGCCTATTGAGAAAAACTATATAAGGTTCAGGCTGTTTAATTCCGTTTTGAAAAATGCATTCAACAGCACTTAAAAAGTGATACCATTAGCTATTCATTTTCTCCAATATGTTTCATATTAACAATAAAGTATCATAGTGCAGGATGATTATTAAAATCTAAGCAATAGGAGCTTTAGAATAAATGAACTGGCACACTTGACTAACCTTGAAACCTGCTTTATAGATTAAAAGTGCTTTTTTTTTGCCGTGAACACTTCGGTTGCTTCGCTTTCTTTATATTTTTCATATCTGAATTGTATTTCATTCTTTCCCTTCATACGCTTGATTCTATTCAAACAAGGCAAATCATTCTGAGAGCCCTGAATGTGCTCCTCATCACTGAGTTTTCCTACTTTTAGGTCATCAACAAAGGGCTCGTACTCACACCAAGGTTCTCAAAGCTTCACCAGGGAACACACAAAACCTATGCTCATGTAGAGATTGACTAATTGGATTGATCAAATTGATCAATCAGGGCACTTATGCGGGTGGTATGTGTTATTACTCAGCTCCAATTTGAATACTGACCTCTAAGTTTAAAATGGAATAATTTAGAGTATTTAAATTTAGGTACCATAGGTACAGAAGATTGTGTTTGGCAGCAACGGCATAGTGTGTATTGTGACAACAGTCTGTAATAAAAAACTTCTATTCCAACAAAAACTGCATTTCTATTGGAAAAAAAAAAAAAAAAACGAGAGAAACCCCCAAAAAACTAAGAAAGAGCTCATAACAAGATATTACCAAAAGCTTGTAATTTACAGAGCACAGGAGAGAGACATTAAAATGAAGATAAAATGGATAGGATAGAACAACTCTAACACGTTGATAAAAGAAAAGAAAGGGGGAAAGAAGTGTAACAGAACTGAAAATGAACTTGCACCTTTGTGGTTTGTGTACACACACAACTGAAAGGTAAGCAACAAAAATTGCATGAAGAAACAACATAAAAGGCTACTTGAAACAAGATAACGAGCAAAATCAATGTAAAGCCACTTCAAGTCCAAAAAGGAATGGAAAGGAATAAAATAGAAATCAATAGTATTTAAAAGGATTAAAAACAATAGCCCCTCCATAAAGCACATTTCCCTTTTGGTTTTTAATTGACTTTAACATCTAGAGCAAACAGCACAGGCCACAGTGCTGCAGATGGCCTGTTTGTTCCTGTAAGGAAGCCTTTCATATTTGTCAATTTATCTCATTAGCAAAACGATCAATTTTATTTGAGATGAGCACAGAATCCTTTGGCATTCTGTAGCTGTGTGGAACAGGCTGGTGTTGGGTGGGCAGAGCACAGAGCCACAGTTCTCCAGCAGGGTTGATGTGTTTATTTGGGGTAAGTGCTCTGTTACATGCAGGCAGGGAAAGGGCCAGCATCCCTTCCTGCATGGAGCTGAAATTGTAACGTTTGCAGGGAAAGGGGCCTTGGGAATCTCGTCCTGACACACTCCTCACATCCACAAATGAGTGTGCCCCAGCAAATGCAAGTGGCTTTCCTTGCCAGGCAGAGAATGGCTAAAAGCAATAGATCCAGGTAACCACAGATCTGGAATTTCTTTCTATTTGTTGCTCTTCCACCTGCTCTGGCTCCTGTTTGCCAGCTCTGGTGTGTGCTGGTGTCAGAGATGTGCATGAGGTGCACAGGACAAGAGCCCTGCTCTGCTCCCTGTCTCTGATGGAGCAGGGGCACGCTTGGATCAAGGAAAAGTCGGAGCTGTTGGCCATTACAAGAAGGTGTAGGATGAGAATGGTTATTTTGACGAGAAAGGGGGAAAAGAAATCACAAGAGGAAGGGTCAAGGCTCATAGTTAAAAGCTACAGTTCTTCATGGATTCCTACCTCAGGGTATAAAATTATTCCCTCACATTCAGAGACCCACGTTCTATCATGGAAATAAATTCCCCTTTCATTTCACGCCAAGCCCCAGCTTATTTCCAAGTCCATGTAGGCAGCTGATTCCTGGCACTATCTGGCCAAACAATGACTAATTGTTACTGACTTCCCAGATGGTCACTCTAATAACTGGAGAAGGGCAACCAACCCAGCAATCAGGTTCCATTTAGCTGAGGACAGCACAGCAGCTGTCTTTTCCTTTCCTACACACTCAAGCAGAGCTTTCTGTTGTTCCAGTAGTCTCTTGAGCATGCAGCAAATAGAGCTCCAATGAGCTGGAAAGCCCTGCTTTAGCTGATGCTTTGCTGAGTTCTCACCCCCCTCTCCTTCCACACTGCTCTGCATTTCTCTCCTCTATGGCTGCACTGTGACTTTTGGTGGGGAAAGTGGCTTAAATGCCAGGGCTACCCCCAGCCTGTTCAAAGCTTTTGCATTCAAAGGTGTCTTATGAGAGAGTATCCAAAACCCACACAGAAGTCAGAGCCTTTGCAAATTGACAATTCAGTTCAGTTAGTTCTCACTCAGAACTGATCAGTTCTGCAGCTCTGGATAGCATTCTGAAAGAAAGACATACACAGCTCAAATGGAAAGGCTTTTCCTGAGGAAAACCTTTGCCTGGGAAAAACTGTTCTGGCTTAAAGGCCAAATAAGGCAGAGGGAGCTTTGAGGCAGAGACAGTCTGGCACATGCTCCAATATCAACACTGAAACCGGGATGATAATTCCTGGAACAGCTTTGGCTGCAGCAGAATTAAAACTCTTTCAACTGTGTGTTTGCACTTCAGCAGAAAACCATTTCTACCCTAAATATATCTCTGAACGTGTTATGGTTCCTGACTTCCAGACTGAATACACTTCAGCCAAGTGCCAATCTTGAAATGTTATCAGCTACTGAGTCTAATATTATCTCAGGTGAGAAATCAGATCTCCTCCACGCAGCTTTAATTTGTCGCATTTCTTTCCTTGGCTTTCTAGTCCAGCCTTTTAGCCCATGTATTTGGTCCAGTATTACCAGGAGCAGCAGCTTTAACAGACCACATGAGAGGTGGGATGCAAACCTCAGAAAGCTGAGGGAAGAGGAGATTTTTGACAGGTACATCTTATCCAAGGCACGTCCTGACCCCACTGTCACCACTGTGATCCAGTTCTCAGTGGTGCCAGCACCAAAATCCCGCTGGCTGCCTTCTTCCCGTGGCAGGATTTGGATCACCCTGCCAGCCCTGTGACAGCAAAGCTCCTCTGCTCCTCACATCCTGCAGCTCCACCACTGGAAACCCTTCCCTAACAAGTCTCAGGTGACCTACCCTACATTAGCCATTTGCAGAACAATTACACGGGTAAATGCTACAAATAGCTAATCCCAGCACGCCTTCCCCTTTGTTTCTGTTCCTCCTAAAAATATCAGACGTGGGAAGTCAAGACTTGTAGCACAACAGAATTCCAAGCTGCTTCTTTCCTTGTGGTTTTTAATTGCTGTCATGTTGGAAATATGAAGATGGCATTACAAATTGTTTCTGAAATCCTTTCACTGGGAAATACTATTATCTAAATGCCAAAAGATGAGTTTACAAATCATAGAGTCACTCATGTATCTGGAAGGGAATATATTATTTTAAACTTTAAAGGTAAACCACACCATTTTGGTGGGGCTGGTAAATCACTTTCCAGCTAGACACAATTGTTGTAAATGTAGTGTAACAGAAGTTCCTGAAGGATTAATTTCAAAGTGCTTTTAATAAGCCATATGGCTTTTATACATGTTACTTCTTATGTACAGCATTTCCTATGAAATCACATAGGTATGTAAAACTTGTGTACCAGAACTGGGATATCCTGAAGTATTTGAAACTTTGGGACTCGGAAATTATTCCACATCTTTTCAGCAATTATCCAGAATTATGAATAGACTTAGTGACTTTCAGTTAATAAAATAAAACATTCACTGATATAAGAATTAAAAAATATTTACTGATGACTGCTTTTATTTCTATTTGGTATCTTTATTTATCATTAGCCCTAAAGTTTCTGAATTTGGGTCTGAGAAGTGTTTCTGGCGTGTGAAGCCCAGGAGGGGAGATGAACATAACCCCAGGGTATATGGATTTTCTTCATGACTGGAGTTGGGTGTGAAATCTTCAACTTAGAATATGAACTTCTGCTGGCTGGGCAAAGAGTTTAAACTCTGAGCATGAGAATGCAAAGCTTCAGCATTAGACTGGCACAGAAAGGGCACCTAACACACTGTAGCATGTAGCTGTGTTTAGGGAGACTGTTAATGCCCAATAAATATTTATTTCTGCAAAACCATCTCCAAGTAGGAGCCTAACTCAAGCCAAACATATCTGAATCTAAATATGAACATAACCTAATAAAATGTTTTCATTTTTAAATTATACATTGAATTCAGGATTTTAGAATACATCAAAAATTCTCTTTGTTAGCTTGGATTAATATTTTAAAGCTGGAAGTATGACAAGGAGACAAAAGGAGTATTGTAGCAGATTAAACAAAAAACACCCTTGCCACATTAAAATAGCTTTTAGAAATAAAGGGACAGCTGTTCACAGGATGAAAAGAAGTTGGAATAAATGAAACAACTACACGATGCCTTGATAGCCTGATGTATGCACTCCAATGCCACAGATCTCTCTTTGTACAATATTTATATTTGTTTCTCACTAAGATTAACCGTGTTCTTATTATTCATTTCCATTTATGACTCGGTTTCAGAACAGCTCTCAGATCCCCTCCACATCTCAGTTTTACCTCCAAGTGTGATAGGAGAATAAAAACAGCACCTGTGCCCTGCAAAAGAGCAGAGTTCCTGCAGAACATAAACTAATGAGAGGTCACGCCACTTTTTTTTTTTCCTTTTTCTTTAAGAAATAGTCTGAGCAGGAGCATATTTCCTCATTTTACTTCTATAACAAAGGAAAAGCTAAAATTTTCTGCAAGCTCCTTTGGATAAGTGAAATAGCAAATATTCTACCCTGTGGCTCGATCTGACGGCCCAAGGGAATCCTATAAACCTTGGAACACAGGGTAAGGATCTCTCACAGCTCAGAGGCCACAACTGCATTAAATGCCAGCGCACAGGCACGTGTGACTGCGAGGCAGAGAGGAGAATTAACATGTTTTCTGAAACCCTGTTAGATCGAACATGAACCACGTTGTTCCCAGTAGGTTGATAACTGGTTTGATTTTAGGGCTAGCAGCTCACCCCAGGAGCATCCTCTAAATCAGTGTCTGCTCCAACTCTGCACATCAGAGCTGGGTGAGGTGAGGGAAAGTCAGGTTGTCAAAGTAAAGAGAGCTTGTCTGCCCCCCAGCTCAGCTGGGACAGCAAAGGTGCCCTGTTAAGGGTGTGCTGTGGCTCTCAAAAACCTCCAAACAACCCTGACACCCACCATGCAAAACACCCCCAAACAGCCACGGGAGCTCCTCATGGTTATTTCTGCAATCCCTGCAGCTGAGCCATGGGGGAATTCTCCACAGCACAGCCCTAACACCACCCTGTTGGCAGAACCACTGCTGAACCCCCTCAGCACGTGGAATTCCTGTTCCTGGAGAGCAGCCCTCAGGGATTGCTGTCCCTCAGGAGAAGGGAGTTGCCTGTTCCCTGCCAGGCTCGGGGATTGAATGTCTCAGAGCTGGCTGGCAGTGGGGAGGGGAAGGTGAGCTCCCCATCTCCTCAGTCCTGCTCCAGCAAGGAGAGATGGGCACAGCTCGGGGGGAGCAGGTCTGGAGCAGAGCACTGGGTGAATACTCAGTGACTGGGGCACTGCAGGAGAGCTCCAGATAAAGCCACCATCCCTTGTGCTCCTACAGAATCAACCTGTAATGTCCTGTCCCGTGCTGGGGTGTCAGGGGGGAAATAATTCCCAATAAAGGGATTCTCTTCTGTCTCTGCTAACCACCATTTCACCAGTTTACCCTTCAGAAACATTCCATTTTGTCTGCTTGCAAAATTACTCCTTAGGATATCGATCCATACAGGCAGTGCCTGGTTCTGAACTTATTCATTAGAGAAGGATTAAGGTGGGCAAGAGAAAAAAAAACCAACAACGTTCTTTGGAGTATATAAGCAGTGTGTTAGAAATTAAGCACCACAGAAGTGAGTCATAGGGTAGAACAGATCGATGGTAAAATTCAAATGAATGCACTTGTAGCTAACAAGTGATCCAGAAATGCTGATTCTCCCTGCAGGGCAAGTGCTGTGCTATAAAGGAAACAAAACAAAAATGAATTTATCATACTGTTCTTCACTTGAAGCAAAGTGTGAATACTTGATAAGAAAAATGTATAAAGTTGAAAAATAAGATTAATGGAAAACAATTTTGCTTTGCTTTTTGTCCTCTTGCTCACGGTGAGCAATGCTCTCTTGCACGTTACACTATAAAATAAGTTTCAAGAGAAATCTCTAGAGAAGTCTTGAAGGCAGAATGGGAATAAAACCCCAAAGAAACAATGGATCTGCTTTTCTGCCCTGTGGCCTGCTGGCCCAACACTGTGTGCATGGATCCTGCTTTGTTCCTGCCTCCGTGAGCAGGGAATGAGCCCGTGTGCTGATGAGAGATCCACACCTTATTGCTGCCTGGAACTCCCCAAACAAACAGACCTCAGGCTGTTTTACATCCCACCGTGGGATAAACAGGATACAAGCTGCTCCAAGGCTTGGGAGTCATAAAGGCAGTGTAGAGTCTTTGGGTTTTTTAATGTATTTTTATTCTGCCTCCACTGGAGGTGAGGGCTGACTCCAGAGCTCCATACCCTGCCAAACGACTTGGATGCATCTTTTTGGACATTGATTTTAATGTTTGGAATTATTTTGCTGAAGGTCTCTCAGTAAGTGTGAGAAAAGAAGTGAAAGAAGAATGATTAAATAACAGGCAAAAGCCTCCTGTTTACCTGAGAAATCCCTTCATGGCAGACACAGATCTAAAACCTTGCCCTTTTTCTGATTATGGGTGATTTAAGGCAAAACTGTAGAAGGTAGCAGAGCATGATGTGTGACTGGTCTTTCCCCACCATCTCAGTGTCACAGTCCTGCCACATATTTTGGGGAGTAATTTGTCCCTGGCTGATGGTCTAATGCATGTGTGGCACATTGTGCCATGCCTGGTGCATGAATCTCAGAGATTCAATGAAAGGAACATGTGATAAACAGGGCAGGCCTCTGGGTGTATTTTCTAAACAGGAATGACGGAATTCTTCTTTGTTACTTTCAGATAAAGCTCTTTTTCTTTGACTCTGTTAGAAGCAAACAGCAGAGACAAAGTGAATCCCAGGCTTTTCTGTGTCTGCCTCCTTCCACTGAATGGTGAGAATGCACTGCCTCTTTTAGGGTCTTAATCCAGCTTGATGGTTTCCAGTAACACATTTCGTGTCACTTCTAGACTTGTCTGAAAATATTTCAAAGTATTTTCATAAAACTCAAAACAAGCTGAGCTATTTGTAAGTGTAATTTGTAAAAAAATAAAACAAACAAACAAAACAAAACAAAAAAAAATGTGGCTTAACTATCTTGTGGGCAATTACACAAGGCAGCTCTAACATGTACATAGTTATGTGAAATAGTTGGAAATATTAAGTAAAAATAAAAAGTTATGAAATACTAGATGTAGGGTTACTCCTGAGAGGGACCATTTTGGTTGTCCCTGCTTAATATCCAGAAAAATCAAGACTGATTCCCACATCATGTCCGTACCTCTTGATTTAATTTGCACCTGCTCCATTGCAATGCAATGAAGAACCTGTTGCACCTTTAGGTACTTTGGAAACTGCAAATTAAAATACCAGAATTTTTCTAGAGCCAATTGTCATTTGTTAGATCATTTCTCTTCTAGCACAACTGAAGAATATTTTTATAATGAAAAAATTATTTTTCCAGGTTTTTTTTTTTCCGGAGGCAATATTTTTCTATTCAATGCTCAGTGTAAGATGCAGATTAAAGATCATTTCTACAAGAATACTTAACATAAGAAGTAGTTCAATTAGGAATATTATTATGAAACAAAATGTTAGGTGCAAGCATCTACTTAATTTATATGGTTCAGAAATCTGGGGATGCACTATGAACACTCTGTGGGCTGTTTTTCAGGCAGAATGTCTCAACCAGAGCCATTGAGCAAGAGACACTGAAGGGAGAAATAAGGTAAGAAACTAAATGAGGGAGGTTGATTGGTACAGCCACCACACCATTTAAGAAACAAATTTAGATAAAGCTGAAGGGAAACCATAAAAATGCTGGGACATGGTATTTGTGACCCCTGATTTTTTGCATGGCTGGGGTTGCCCTGGAATCCCATACCCTGCTTATCCCCAATTTTTAATTGTTGTTCTATTTAGGAAAGAGCACAAACCAACCCAGTGTAAATCAACAGACTTTAAATGAGACCATTGTTTGTCCAAATAAAAGAATCTATGTCACGTGTATTTTCAAACCTGAAAATATAGCAGATACATTAAAGGAGATCTGACTGTAGTTCAGTCTCCTCTGGGCATCAGGATGGAAACACACTTGTTCTGCATCACAAATAATGCACCCGATCAGTGCTCAGCCTTTGAAAAATCTTCAACAAAGTTTCCCTCAGAATGATCAGAGGCAATCACACCGTGGGTTGCTGCTTAAAAGCTCTTACAAGGATGTTCACAGCAAATTTCACGTGGCTTGAATACCTGCTGAGGTTACCCAGAAGTGGAGGGATGCTGCTGGATGCATCCCACACAGGTTTTGGTAGCTCTGAAGCTGGGTATCCACAGAGAACAGATCAGCTCCATGGGCTGATGCTGGAATGCCTCCTAGCAAGACAATTTTTGGAATTAAACAGCAGCACTAGGCTCGACAATTACAAAAGAACATCTCCTAAAAGCAATCTAAATATCTAGATTTGCAGATTCCAGAGACACAGACCCAAGGGCTCTGCTGGCAGCTCAGTAGAATCTGCAAGGGATCCACCCCGTGCCTGCAGCAGTGCCAGGAACCACAAACACATTCCAGAGACTCTCCCCGAGCCCCTGGGCAGGGGGAGCAGGGATTGCTGACAAATGGCTTTCATTTCTTTAAACGCACACACTGAACCTGACAGTGCTTTTTACATTGCACAGGGGGTTATGGACACAAACACCAACACAGCACTGCAGCAGCCACGCTTAAATCTAACCCTAAAGTGTCTCCTGGCTCAAGGCAGCAACAAAACAGGAGGCCAACAGCACCTTCAGAGACTGACAGTGCTGTGTTTTGAGGGAGGCATAGTCTAAGCCTGCATTTATTAGAAAATCTGGCCACTCTTCCTGCAGCCTTCCAAGATTTGCCAAACTAAGTTGACTTCAAACAAGCACGGTCAGCACTCACTCACTTTGTGCTGATACGAAAGCAGAATTCAGCTCTGTGATATTGCTGCAGTTGGCTCTAGTGCATAAAAAATTATTGATCAGTTTGCAGACCACTTGGAGAGGCAGCCTGAGGAGCTGAGCATGAGATACCCACAGAGACCATGACAATTCCACAGATATTTTAAAAGTACAAAGAAAGATAAGTAACTTTTGTGTAATATTAGCCAATTATTTAAATAATATTTAGATTTAAATAATAAAGATAGAACTACAAGGTACAGAGAAACTTTATAAAGGGGAAGGGTCTCCCTGGAAGAGACCTGTCCTCAAAATTACTATGAATTCAGTTACAAAAATCTTTTCACCTCTAAGGATTGCAGCTGTAGCAATGCCAGTCCCTTTTATATCTACGTTATTAAAAAAAGGGGAAGAATACTCATAAACTTAGAACGTCAAACCTAAAATCTTGATCATATTTGGGAGCAATACTAAATACTCCCCCAAAGTTAGTTTGGCCTTGCTGTTTTATTCATGATAACCAGAAGTTTTGGGTCAATTACAGAGGTCATAATCCAATACTACAATTATACAGAAAGATGAGATATTGCATTCATTCTACCTAAAACTGAATTTACACAGCATCAGCTATCCTAAACATCACAACATCAAACTTGATATACCAGATTCTGTCCTAACGACCAAAAATACTCAGTGCTTCCTCCAATAAACCTCCTTAGGTAATTTATTCCACAAATTCTAAAAAACCTTAAATCCACAATTATATTTATTGGGTAAATAATCAATAACCCATCACCAAACCCAGCAATTCATATTTTCAATCAATGCAATAATTGTCTAAAATCTTTCCTTTTGCTTCTGCCTATAATGTTGTACCCTGACACTTCTGAATAAGAGGTACAGATTGTGGAAGGTTTTTAGTGTTATGATGATTAAATTGTCAATTATTATGTTATTTTCCACAGCTAGAAAATTAAAAATGTCACAAACTGTTGTAGAGATGTGTTATTCTTCCAGTTCCTCTAAACCAACATTAAAATGCACCAGTCCTTTGCTTATAATTTTCAGAGACATGCTTTGAAATTTAAGAGAGACGTCAAAGACGAGAGATCCTTTTCCTTTCTAAAAATCTGGAAATTTGGATCCCCTCACTCATTCCACCTACTGGGCTGCTTTTGGCTCTGCCTGTCAGTCTTGAGACCCTCCTAAATCATCAGGTTTCTTGGCTCTGTTCCTCTCTCACCCTGTCCTACATCTTCTTTTTACCAAGGTATATCAGGAAGGGTGAAGAGCCCCAATCCCTTCTGGCAGTTCAGAGGAGAACTCTGCAGGAAGGGGGATGATGCCTGAGCCTGTGGAAGGACTCAGTTCCCTCCTTTTCTGAACCAGCCACGCTCAGAACAATGGAGAAGAGCACAGCAAAGCTTCTTTCCCATTTTAATAGGATATCAAATGAGCACAAGCAATAGAAGCAACAGTTCAAGTTGAAGGTTCACAGAAGAAACTGGAGCTCGTGGATCCCACGATGCCCTTGGAGCTGGAAGTGATAAATGGGCTAACCCAGAGCTGCACCTCCAAATGCCACTGGAAGAAAATGTTCTCTGCTTAATTTTTCCTCCCAGCCACTGCATGTCATTTTTGGAGTGAGATGCTTTTTCTTCTTCACAGGAGCCACCCTGCTTGCTAAGCAGTTTTGCCATAAACCAGGGAATGGAAAAGAATGAACCTCACTAACAACTTCATGCCTTTTTTGTGTGTTGGGTGTT
>VWZT01008935.1:44734-290339 GCA_013397055.1 Pachycephala philippinensis
TTTTTTTTTTTTTTTTTTTACTGTTTCAAGCCTTCAAGCCACAGCTCTCAAAAGGAGGTAAATACCTCACTGTGTAACTTCAGAAAATACCAAAGTTTCATTAGGATCTTTGGCTGGTTTTTTAGCAGAATTCCAGCAAATCCTTGTACACAGGAAACAAGTTTCTCTCATTCTGCAGGTAATGGTGAGGTATGAAAGGCTATGATTTTATTTACAATCATTATTTCTTTTAACAAATAGATTCTATTTAGGCCAGGTTTTCTGAAGCATTTAGACCTTTGCATCACATCTCATTGCAGATTCTTCTATGAATTAAACACTGTCCTTTCTTAAGGTGAGAAGCAGCTGCTCTGTCTATACAGACTTTGTTCAGTGGAGATTGTGAATCTTCATGGCCCTGAATCCCAATTCTGTTTGGATGTCAGGCAAAAATACTGCAGGAGCAAGGCGCGAGACCTTGATGCTACGAGCAGGTCACATTCCTGGGAATGTCTGAACAGAGCAAAAGTTTATAGATCCTCGTTTTCTTCAGCAGGAGCTTATCAGAATAGTTGGTGTTCAATATTTAACATCTTCCCCCTGCCAAATTTACACTTAGGCTGAAGGAATGTTTTAAATAAATCATTAATGTACATACTATCAGTGGGAGGGAACAGAAAATAAAAACTGTCGCGATGTTAAGCCTTAAACACATCATTATTTCTGTTGGTTCCCTTTATGTCCCAAATTTTGTTCTCAGGATAGCCATAGGCTGTAACCCCTTTGTGTAATGTACTATTTCTTTCTTCTGCTTTCAGAGTTTTTTCAATTGATTTGGGACAAAAGAAAATTTTAATGATATTTTCTCTTTTGCCTCAAAGACAATGTATTTTTTTTATATATTCGATAATAATTTTCAACATTCAAACTCTGTCTTTAAGGTGCTTATTTCCCTTATATTTACTTTTTTGTTTGTATCGTGGCTATTAAGATTGGTTAAATAATTCCTAATTTTTTATTCATTAAAAGATAATTTTTTTTCACCCTTTAGAAAATAGCCTTAGAAACAGATTCTGTTCATGTCTTTGAAAGAAACATTTTATAATATCCACCAGAGAAAAAGAGACATTGATGATAACGTTTCACAGGTCACAGGTTCCACACCAAATCTTTAAATGCCTGATGAAATTAGGTAAAAATGTTTAACTTTCAACTGGGCTGTTATAAAACCCCAAAAGTTTTGATTCTGTGGCAAAGTTTCTTCCCTATCTGCAAATGCTCAATACCAAACACAAAGAGCTGCATAAGCAGGAGCAAGATGAGGATCTCTCAGTTGATTGTGTGAGCAGAACAGAGAACACACTGACACCAGAATTACTGTCACTGATTAGGGATGAGCTGCTGTGACCCACTGAACCCGTGCTTTTGCTTTGTCTTTTATGCATGCCAAGGTTGTCTCCATCCTGCTTTAAAAGAAAAGGTAACAAAGAACTTAAAATGCTTGAATGGCTGTAATTTTCTACATAGAACTTAGAACATCATAAAAGAACTAATGTGCAATCTGAATAGGTAAAGGAGAAAAAATAAAATAAAATGGTCTAGCAACATTTAAATGATGGCAAATGTAAGTTTAATATAAAACCATATTAGAACAATTGAGAATCACGAGAGGCTGATTTATTATTGATATAGCACACTAAAAGTTATCTGTAAAGGAAATTGTGTAATATGCAGTAAATTAGACAAAGCTGCGCTATAAATTGGGATTAAATCTTAAACTGGTTTTAATATTTAATGTGCTATCATGACTCACATTTTCAATAACGCTTGTTCAAAGTTCAGGAAGAAGTGTGAAGGCAGGCAGAGGAGGAGCAGTTGCCAACCCTTGCCTCCTGATGATGCAAATTAAATCAGATCATCTCTTAATTGCCAAAACCAGACAAAACCAGCACAGGTCCTCTGTTGAGGACCTGATCCAAAACTCACCAGGGATACTGGAAAAACTCTCATTAAACTCGTTAGAGTTGAGGTCACAGTAACTGCACAGGGTGCAAGGAGATGGGTTCTTGTACATATGAGAATGCATTTCTTAAGTTAAAACTTGTTTATTTGTGGAGTTCCACCTAAAGTCCTGTGGAACACAGATTTCAAGGGTATTGACCTGCACGGCTTAGTCCTGCCTCAGACATTTAGTTTTTGCACTACTGTGAAAAAACAATTGTCTCACTTACAGTCTGTGGCCTTAACACACTGTGCAAAGAGAATAAATCAAAGTCCTTGACCGCCAAGGTTTATAGCTGAAGATGTCAAACAAGAGGCAGACAGAACAGGGACAGTTCAAGGAAACCATGACACAGCTTTGGTCAGCACTTTAGGCAGTGATCTCAGCACAGTGGCAGCCTGACTCCCTCAGGAGAGCTTTAAAGGGGAAATGGCTTTGTTTCACTCAGGGTTAGAGGGAGTCTCAAGGGCAGCGTGGAAAAGGCACCAAAATCCTACAGGTACTCCATGGGGCAGTTGTCAGGCTGGGGGAAATCCAAGCTACAACCTCTGCATCCTAGACGATGACAGAAAAAGTGGGACATGGCTTTACAGAAAGAAAAATAATTAACATTTCATCAAGTGGAGAAGACAATCACGGAATCAGGGGTAATATTTCAGCAGCAATAATCTGAATGGAAATGAGTGGGTGACGTTGTTGGTCAAGACCTCAGGAGAACATTTGCACTGCTAACCAAGACACAAAGTGATCCTTTATCTGCATGATACTTAACTTGTGGATCACTAAGAAAAGTCCCATCATAGGTATTCTTTATGAAATAAGTTGCAAAATATAAATATATTTATATCTGTGCATACAAATAAAGAGATGTCAGGGTAAAAATACTATGTATTTCAACTTCTCTCTATCATATTAAAATGCCAGATGTCTAAATGTATGGATATGTTGAATCACAATCTGGCCAGTCTGTCTGACAGCGAATAGTTGGATGGTTCCACACCAAACCAGTTCTCTGCCTGTTGTCTGGACAAACCCTCAGCAGTTTGGTTTGAGTTCAATTTGACTTCAGCAGTTTCACCCCTCTGCACTGCTCTGTTTGATGCCCATCCCTCTCCTAAAAGCACCACAACTGTGAGTGGAGCAGATTTTAAAAGAAATGGTGTAATTTGCAGCTTAGACTTTACTAATCTTTTTAAGGCTAATGTGTTCTGCACAAGAAATAATATTTAGTTGTCTGGGAGGTTTTGAGCTGCTTAAAATGCCTAATTGTCATTTTGATGAATGTAAAATAGGCATAAGGCAGATAAATGTGGTCCACAGTGAATTGGCATTACAAATGATAATACTTCCTAGCAATGCTGCTGTAGGAAATATGGATTTTAATTAATATTTTACTTTAAAAGACATTGTTTTGCACAAGGAAAGGTCTCCTTATCTGCATGAACTTTAGACTGCTGAGCTAAGCAGTGTAGCTGGAGTTTTCCTTGAAGGACAAAGGTGACCTCCATTAACAACTTTTTTGGGGACACAGTGTGGTCTGTGGTCACCTGGTTCTAGGACACAGTTTCTATGCTAAAAGATATTTCTATCACAAGAAAGAAGCCTCCTGGAATCTCTTCAGTTCCTGTAGTTTCTTTCTTCATTATCTTTAAAACTAGAGTTTGTTTGTGGCTAGTTGTGATTCCAGTCAAATGTGACACAAGTATAAAATTATTGTGTATTAAGGGCACATTGACTGTACACTATTAGTGCAATATCAGGGCCTAAATAAACAACAAGAAAACTTACATTATCAAAAAGACAAATATATAGGAAAAAAAAACCCAACAAGAACCCACAACACCCTCTTGAATTCACATATTTGGGAAACCAGTCCAATTTTCCCCCAACCCCAATGTCAGTAAGAGTTTTAGACATTAAACTAAATATGTTTGTTTTCATTTATAACAGCCCCTCTCTTTACAGCTCCACAATAACATAGCTTCTAGATTGTACTTTTATCTTTGTCTATCTCCCCTCCCAGCTTTAATTTATTTCCATCCTTGTGACAAATATCTGGAAGCCAGCAGCGGTGTTTGGGAGCTGGCCTGACTAGGCTGCTTTTTATTATCTAGAGAAACTGGTAAAAGATGTGAGGAGGTGTTTAATTCCCAAAACTATCCAGTCACTTTATCTGTTGTTGAAAGAAAAGTGACAAATTTTTGCTTCTCAAGGGAAAGGTACCTTAGCAAGTAAGGATTTCCATGAAAACCACACCATTCTCCTCCTGCACTATTAGAGCCCATGCTTATCAGGAATTTATCTCTATATTTTCCCAAAGAATATTGTGAGTACAGGTTTCTCGATTCCTGGAAAACACAGGCTGCATTGCAGACTGCGAAAGAAACTGCTTTTTGCTAAAGACATCTGATGTTCAGAAGGTAAAGGATAATAAATTAGAATTCCAGACATTTTCTGCACCTGCTGCCTCTGGCCTCAGTCCCAGGATAACAACGACTGAAATCATCCCAACAGCACGAGTCTGACAGAAATGGGGATGAGACCCACTTGTCACTCACACAACAACTCCCTCTGGAATCAGAGATTTTAAAGGATATTCCTGCAGACTGGGGTTCCTATCCCATGTGGCACCAGGTGCTCAGGGCCACAGCACCAGGCCTGACAGAGCTCCACTGACTGCAGCATCTGGCTGGAAAAATCCCACAGGGTGGAAATTGGGATGCAGCTCCAGCTCTGCTGGGCTGTGCCTGGTGCACAAATACAACCCCACAGCCTCTCCTGGGGAAGAAGGAACTCTGGGAGTGCTCCTGTGTTACCCTGAGTTTTGCACTTCTTCGATGTTTTCATTCTCTGTAAGAGTTTCTCACACACTTTCTGTAAACATAGCCATGTTTTGCTAACCGTGTTTTATTGTTTACATTCCATTTCTCCTAGGCAGAGATGTTTGATAGATTTTCCTTTGACCGGTGTGGTTGAGGGGTGGTAATTTCTCCCTCCAATCCATGGTGATTTCTAAGAACATATATAATAAAAGCTCGGGGTCATCTGACCCCTCTTTTTCTGCTTCTCTCTTGACAAAGATCTGCGTGGTTCTTTCGTGTCCAAGTGCAACACTTCTGTATGTGTTTGTTCCCCAGATCAGCACCTGAAAGTCCCTCTCACTGCAGATCAGAGATGATAGGATAGACAAATAGTCCATTTAGATATTTCCAGGTGTGTCTCTCTATATATTATTACCACTTTCTTGGAAAAATGGAGCTCAGATAAATGTAAGTCAGTCTCCTTATAGAAGAACACACTTTGAAATGTATTTCTAGTGCTGATTATAAGCTAAGAATAATTTATTTTTAAAAAATTCTCAGCAAGAACATATCCAATCTTTATCATGATATGAAAAAACATTATGATTTCCAGCTTGGTATTATTTTTATGAGATCCATTCTTTCTTAATAGAAACTTGAATAAAAACCGGTCTGGCCAAACCTCTCTATTTTATTTCTTTTATTGTAACCATTAAATCAGCTTTCATTTCATTACTCTAATTGTGCCTGGGAGCAGCAACTGCCACCTTAAGGCACATAACCTAATTTAAAATGCTCACAGCTCATTCCACCTTAAAATATATTGCAGTACTTAGGTTCAGCACAGCAGGTCAAGCTATACAACAGCACTCTTGTGATCAGAGGACTTTTTGGCAGTTAAATGAGGAGAAAGACTGAGGCAATGTAAAAAAAAAGTAACATTTCTCTTGCTTAAAAGATACACAGTAGTTGACACAACCATTTTTTATTTGTACCTTAAGTGTCTCCAGAGGATTCTTATTTAGGTAGAGATTTCTCACATAAGGATCATTTCTTGGCACAGCACACAAACATCTAATTCACTTGGATGATTTTTACTGTGGGGATTATACATGTAAAGAGCCACCTTGCTGGGCTGTGAGGGGAAAATCCATAATGATGATGTATTTGTCTGTTTGTGCTGCTTGTGTGGGCCTTTCTCCCGTTGTTTCTGACTGTTCTCAATCTTTATCTATTCCAGGTCTCCCTGTAAACTGCATTTCCCTCTGTTTTATTGGTGGGGAAGTGAGACACACAACAATTAAACAACTCCCTAACATTACACAGGGGTGCAGAGACAGAGCTGGCATTTAAATTTAGGTCTCCTGCTTCCCAGGTGAGTGCTCCATATAAAAGGTGCTGTTGTACCTACTCCTCCTTTCCTCTCTCATCACACAGTGAGCAGGCTCACATTCCCTACAACCTTATTTCAAAAAGACTTTCCTCTGGCTGAGGGATTCCAGCTCCTGTAAACAAGGCCATGAGTTAAATACTCTGCTTGGGGAGATGTGGGGCAGATCTTCATTAGCAAGAAGTGCAATTAGAAAGCTGAGTTGTTGTAAGGTGCAATAAAGGGACAACCCAACATTTCCAGTCTTTAACATCTCTGAAAAGCCCAGGAGCACATCCCATCCACCTGAAATCCCTGCCCAAAAAGCTCTGTAACCCAGGGCCTGGTCACTACTGGACCAAAAAGAAGCCAAAAGGGAGACAAATCCTTGAGGGAAATGAGGATTTGTGAGGTGTGCAAGGTGCAAGGGGATTCAATACAAACAACTAATAAATATCTGCAACCTGACTGTTTGCTTGGGAGGGAGAAGGGATATTTTCCTTTGTCTTGCAGTGAGCCAGGCTGATCGGAAATAACTCCCCACTCTCCTTGGAAGGCAGCAGCTATGGAGCTGCTCATTTCATAAGCTAAACAGACTCTAATTGCTCCTCAAAGCCAGGGGCACTGAGAAAGGACCAAGCAGTCCCTGGACCAGACATAAACAATGAATGGATCCATTCCACTCATGAAGCTGTTCTGGATATGAGAGAGCAAGAGATGCATCAGTGGATCTTGACCAAAAAACCATTATTATCCTACTTTGACACCTTCTATGGTGTAACATCTCTATAAGAACCTGCATCAACACATATTTACATATTTCTAGGTACATACATGCCCCACCCATCTATACAACAGATTCTCAGGACAAGAGCTCATCTGTTCAAATATGTGTTCAAAAAAAAGGCAAAATACAAATTTTAAAACTTCCTCAAACCTTCTTTTTGCAGTTATTTTTAAATAAGTTTTTCCCCTTCAAACAAATCAGCATATTTTAAAAATTCTTCAGTTGAAGTGTCATTGATGAAATACTCCAGGCTGGGGAACTTCACTATGTGATAAGAATGACTTAGCTGTGAGCTGAGGCATCCCAAAATGACAGTTTTCAGCAAACCCTGATTCTGTTTTCATAATGTAAATTAGATGATTGAGTGGCATATGGTTATCCTGTTGTTATGATATAGCCGTGTGTATTTTCTCTGCATCAATAAAGTTAGAACTCGGAAAAAAGCACTCACTTAAATTGGAGCATGAACAAAGCCCTGATTTAAACATGTCATACATGTGATGTGCAGGGACACAAGTACACACGTGCATGAGCTTGATCCACGTTACAGCTGACACCAACCTGCTGCAGAGGTTTGGACACCACAGGTCACTGGAGAGCCACAGTTATCCCACCATCCAAACTGCTGCTCCAGGATCAGGTCATGCACTTCACCTTCTCCTCAGTGCAGGAAGGTGAAGCCCTCCACAATCTGGCATCGTTTTATTTGAATTCCTGATTATTAGGAGCCTGATTCTCAACTGTTGTCTTTCAGTCTTTGAATTGTTTTTCACAATAGTGTCAAATTTAGTGAAAATACTTTCAGTGCTTTCCCTCAAATATTTTTGATCCCACTTGCACATCCTTTGATGAATATTTAATTGCTTTTACAAAGTACAACAGCCCAGGTAACGAGGACATGAACCTGTTGCCTCTCTAGGTGCTTCAGGGGCAGAGGTTCAAAAACCTGCTACAATTCTACCATGTCCACACAAGTCCTGTAATTTTGCTGTCTGGGTGAGGGACATGGGCATCTCCTGCCTCCTTTTTCTCTCTCTGCTCAATAAATACAATTTTAACAGAGAATTGCAGTACTAAAACCAGTAGATCATTAATTTTTGAGTATCTTCCCTAGATACTTAATCTGAGCAGCTCTGGAGCAGAACACAAACATCTAATCCACGAGGATTAATTTTTACCACAGAGATTACATATGGTAAAATGTGTCATTTAAAATCTGTGTGATGCCCTGGTGGGATCAGGGCATTGGAGAGAATGCTTGTTTTGAGAGTGGTTGGACTATGAGTGGAAAATAACATTACCTGAAGAGGCAGATGAGCACGAAGGCTTTTAGGCCACGTTCAGGCAGAGCTGGCAATCACTCAGGGACTGGCTGATGGCCCCTGTGATGCAGTAACTTTTTTGTGCATATTGGCAGCTTCCTTCTAAACTCAACTTTGTAACCCAAGTCTCCAGCGTGTTTAGAATTGCAGATGTGTGTTCTGAGAATTTGCAGTGTTTGCCAGAAAGACACTATATGATATTAGCACAGTTGGTTCTGAATTTTAAACCCAAATCTGATGTTCTATGACTCACAGCCTCAGGAAAGAATTAGATGAATATCTCATAAGGGGAGAGACACTGCCTGAATATCTTTATAGAGGAGATATGCTGAATAATAACCATTATCTCCATATGACAAGCTACCATTCTATTTAGGATATGGTGTGCTGCTATACAAGCAGAGAATGCCACACAGATAGTCATATCTGAATTATCTTTAATATACCTAGAGTGCCAGAAATCAATGGAACTGCAGCAGCACAGACCTCACTCATTGCTTTTTCTTTCAGTTCATGTCCAGGATGCCTCACTAACACCCCTGGACAGCCCACCCTCAAATCTGGGCTGTCCCAGCACTTCCAGAGCTGCCAGATAAAAGCTGTCCCAGGCACTGCATCATCTCTAGTTTGGAACCATACAATAAACCAGCACCTGAAATATAGAGGGTATTTACCAGAGCCTCAAGGTAGCTGGTCTTTAATTTAGAAAATCAGCACTTAATTTCCATGTACATCTTTCTTGTAACAAAGTCCCTCATGGCAACTAAAAACTTGGTGCAATGTGAATCTGGCCCCAAGCAGATCTGAGAGGAATTTCTGTAAATAAAAATATTTAGTACATTTTGTTATTAAACCCAGAGTGACCTTATTTTCAGGGTTTCCAGATTCCATCATGTGTTAGAATTTCTAGGATCTGCACTGGGTATTCCTCTCTCTTCCAGGACTCAGGAGGACAATAGTTGGCTTCAAGAAGTTTAGGTAAACTGTGTCCAAAGAATTATAACAGAGAAGTGAAGAACAGCTTGTGGCATTGTAAGACTCGTGGTCCCACATAAGTCAATCTGCTCCAAGCATCCCCATTATAATTCTTTTTGAAAGGCACAATAAATGCTCGTATAAACTGATTATAAATCACAAATCCTTTAATGACTTACAAGAGGACACTGCTTTGCATGGGGAGGAGGTGCACTTCCATTTGGCTGACTTTACTGCCTAACGAGGCTCACATCTGGAACAGCAGGATTTATGGCACCTCCAGGCCATAATTCTGTGAAAGTAACGTGGGAACAGCTCCTTTTTTTGTGCATCTTTGGGAGATGTCCACACCAAACAGCTCAAGAGTAGCTGGGCTGCTCCCCTGACTTATGAAGTTTTTTTCATTTCTTTTTTACAGAGAAAACCTCATGACATTGTCCTCAAATGTCCTGAAGTTCAGCAGCGGGACATAACGGCAAATATCAAGTTGCAAATAACACATAATTTGCTGAATTTAACACAATAATACCCAAATGGAATACCCACAGAAATGGAATGCCCACAGTAACCTGGTGCAATAGAAATGCACAGTGTAAGGTTCCTTGTTCTGGAGAGTTTTTGTGTTCAATAGCCAAAAAGGCCAGAGACTGGAAGAGAAAACATGGGTTAATTTGTGTTGGGTGGGTTTTAGTGTTGGTGTGGTGTTCCAGAATTGCTTACCTCCTACTTCCTCCCTCCTTTTCACTTCTTTATCCCATTTTCTTGTTGGATTCAGGGTGAATCTCTGGCTTAGTCTTTGTGGACAGGAGAAGGACAACACTGGAACATTCACTCACTCGTCCTCCAATTTCTGATCACAATTATTGTGAGAAGAGAGAGCTGCAATAGAAATGGGTGTGCTTTAACAAATATCCTGCATTTCTGGCTCTGTACTTTTAGATCCCTGGTACCATTTCTAGACTATACCCAGGAGGAGTTTGTGTGCTAATTCTTGCAGATTTGGCTTGTGAAAAGTGCCTCCATAAATAGAATTATCCTTTAAACATCAATCCCTCTCCTTCCCTGCTGAGCAGCATCTTTCATTTTTCACAAGGTGCAAAAAGAACCTACTGATGATAATGTCCTTTTGCTCCTCTAGAAAAGGAAACTCTAAAGCCCCTCCAGCAAAACATGTCCCTCTTTAACGAGTAACTGAATAAATGCAAATTCCATGGAGCTTTGCTTAATGGGCCAAGCAAGTACTTCAGTTCAAAGTTGAAGAAATCATGGATTCTAAGATAGAAATACTCCTTTCCCCATGAAGTTCATCTCTGCACAGAATCAAGGAAATAAAATCAGCTGAAAAAGATATACACAGATTTAAAAAAAACCCAAACCTCTCAAAATGTCATATGTAACAGACTAAATAATCTCAGATATGTACATAGATAAAATGATTTTTAACTAAGTGGCAAGAAAGACATGACTTTTCATCAAAAATGAGGCTGGTGTGGAAACACTGAGTACAGCAGTGCTGCTAAGTCAGGCTTTGTCAGTCCCAAACTACAGCAAAGCCTTCATGACTGAAATATTAAACTTTCAGAAAAGCTTTTGTTTCCTCCCATGCTGCTCACCTGAACAGAATGATTGGAAAACATCTGCAAAGGCACTGCTCGTTCCCTTTACAGCCCTCCTCAATCTCCAGTGCCGTAATGGACCCACAAAAACAGTGACAGCTTGAATTGGACAGCTCAGGATCGACACTGCTGCACTACATCTTAAGAAATATTGTCTCCTGGGCTATTCAAGCTCTTTCATAAGCATCTGTGGTCTTTTTCTCCTCCTGAGAATGCAAGATTTAGGGAGAAAAGACTGGATTTTTTTTTTAAATACAGTTCTTTAATACAAAACACCTGAAACAGGAAAACAGCAGCAGCACCAACTCCAAAATCTCTAATTTCTCACAGCACTGTCAGATCTGAGAAGTTGTGACGAGTTTCTCTCCTGCATATAGAGATCAACCCCAAAAGCACAAATAGCACCCATGGTTACAATGGGTGCCAAATGGCAACGTTCTAATCCCCTTTATTCCAACATTATTCCTTGTTTGGGGTCTCAGACATTATTTTGAGGCTCGAGACAAAAGTTTCAGGGCCCAAAGAATACATAATGTGCAACAGAGAGCTCTCAGAGACGTGTGGCTTCTGGAGTGAGGGGAAAACATGAACCTAAACATTTCTAAGGGACAAAACTAATGGTGATGAAGTGGTAACGAGATTTAGTTGGATAGAACTAATTACTCGTGGTAGGGGACGAGAGCAAGGGTTTGCTTTGGCAAGAAGTGAACTTACTGAAATCAAGAGCAACTAAATATGGGCTTGATTAGGGGAAATATTTTGAAAATTCAGTGTATGGAAGTAATTAGGCAGAAAATTAGAACAGGAAAAATGGCACCAAATCACTTGGAGACACACTACATAAAAAAGTAGATTTTCCTTATCCATGATATACACAGTGGACTAAAGCTCCTATTTTCTGATCAACCTTGCCTTATCATAAAGACATTTATTTTCTAGTCATGAATGACTGGATTCAATTAAAATACAAGCTCGCCTGTCAATTAAATTGAAACAGAAACTCTCTCGACATTCAGAAGTCAACATTAAAAATCACCAAGTACTACCAGAGGCTGCCACACTTAAAACTCTTCATGTGCAGAACAGAATGTATTCTATTGCTGGATTACTGTTAAATGTGAGTTTCTATTACCTTGTGGGGGTTAAGTTAAAGAAAGAAAAAAGTTATAGTCCTTTCAAAAGCCTAAGGATATATTTTTTTTTCCTTCCAACAACAAATATTGCAATAGCAGTGCTGTGTAGATATGCAAGGGTGTGATGAATTATTGGGTGACTTAACAGAGTCACTTTTCATCCACACCTAAAAGCTGCCAATTCTTTATTAAGTTTACTCACTAAACCTGCCATCTCATCCAGTGTAGTGAAGCTTTGCTGACACCTCAGCTTAGTTTAGCTTGCTTAAGTGGAACTTTGCTACATTTAAATACAACTGCTCTTGGTTTCAGGCCCTTGGCTTATTTCAAATCACTGAAAATAAAGTGAGATGCTGTTGATACCTGCACTCTGAGCACAATATTTCCTTATGAATTTGGTCTTGAAGCTGTACTAAAACAACTTTTGAATCTCCCCTAGAGGAAATAAATATTAAAATTTCATCTCTCATAACTCCTACGATGCACAGAACATACACTACCCACGGTGGAGATTCCCAAGGGGAGGCTCTGTGAGACAAAGGTCACAGCAGCCAGGAGCAGCCCTTCAGTCACCTGTGTGTCCCTCAGCTGTGGAGGAGCCATGCCTGGGCTGTGCTGGTGCTTTTTTGTGGCAGGAGCTCTTTCTCCTGCTCCTGCAGAAGGAGTGCTCCTGGCTCAGTCTGTCTGTGATGCTGAGGGAATTCCCTTTAACATGAGCAGGGATTACCAGGGATGTGCCAGTGGAAGTTGGCCTCTCATGGGAAGCTCTACCCCTCAAACAGCATGAGGCTGTTGGAACTTTCCTAGGATTTCTCAGCTGTCAGGAAGCAGAGCTGCAATTCCCCTGCTAATAGTTAGTGCTAACAGATACACAGTGGGCCTGAAAAGCAGAGTGATCTCAAACTACTCTGAGTCTGTTATCAGTAGGCATTGGATTTGTGGCTTGTGCTTTTTTTAAAAGCAGACCACCAAAAAGGTCACGTCCCACTTCCCTGTTTTTCATTAGTTTTGCATTTAGCAGGATTGTTCTTTATTCCTTCCGTCCTTCTATTGATCCGGGGGGAGAGGAGGCACAGAGGGAAAATGACAAATAGGCTGTGTTTGTCCCTTCCCTTCTGTCATTTGTTTCACGGGTAAGTGAGTAGAAATGAAGACAGCATGTTCCACGCCGAGTGCTGAGAGCACAGAATATGGCCTCCAGCTAGAGCACAAATAATTTCTATGCATGATGAATCCTTTCAATAACAAGGGCCCTGCTAATGCGGGATCAAATCACAGTCATTAGCTCTTGGCACTGTTCTTAAAATGGTATAGAAATCCAAGCAGCATCCAGCCATGCTCCTGTACCACACACACTAGCCAGGATTTCAGCTGGCAATTTACTGTTCTCATCAACGTGCTGGTATAATTAGGAAAAAAAAAAGAGAAAAAAGCCATCTGATAGAATAAACTCCTCTAAAAGCAATAACCTGCTTAAGGAAATGATGGATCATTCTGAAATAAGGGGCTGCGGTGTGAATCTATTGATGGATGAATTGATTCTGGGACTATTTCAAGACCTGTGGCCTGGGTGATGGGTGATTTTCTATGGCAGGTAACAAACTATTGAAACAAAGCCATATATTCCAGTTCTGATTTTCAGTCACCACTGCCTTTTGAAACCATGGCACTCACAGAAGGAGTCACACTTACTGCAGCAAAAAAGCTTTCAAACTGAGTTCAAGCTCTTTGACCGTGATCCAGAAGCTTCACAGACTCATTTAGAAGCACTTCTTGTTGCCTCAAGCCATCTTTTTCTTTTAATTCTTTTGTATTATTATTTTTACATAGTAGTTATATTCCTATTCTAATTTATAATACTATTATTCCGCATTTGATAGATTTAAAAATTTTATTAATATCCTTCAATGTGTAAATTATATATTCTCTTAAAATCCCCAAATAATTACTTTGCCTAAGTTAAGCGAACATAGTGTTTTATTTTTAAACAGCACTTTCTTGCAGGATTTTTTTTATTTGCACTTGCTTTCAGTAACTGTGCATCCATAGAGATATTTTACATTTTATTCGTAATGGATTTTTTCATTAAAAGAAAACCAGTAATTAGTAAAGAGTTCTACTTAGATGGATGCTTCCCCTCATTACTGTTCTTTAGGGAACAGTGTATGGCAAAATAGATACTACTATTTTATAAATGAGGTTCACAAAAAATTAAACTTCAGCTTGTGTTTCACATTCTCTCAGCCCAGATAAGGGCTGTCCCCTGCCCCCTGCATATATTTTTGGCAGTTAATCCACCCGAATAATTACAACTTTCATAAATCCTCACGGTGCTATCGGGTTTGGGAGTTTGATGTAGCGCTGAGATCATGGGTCTGCTCAGAGTTTGTCAAGTTGAAATGGACTCCATTTGTTACCCAATTAGGCTGTAGAAAAATGCTGGTTAATGAATTCCCTGGAAGTGCCAGCAGGGCAGGGAGCACGTGGCCAGGCTGGAGGGAGCCCCCTGAGTGCAGCTCTGGGGCCTTTGCTGATTCTGCCCAAATCAAAGGCAACCTCACAATAACATTGGTCCTCTAGACTGTGACCAAAAACCTGCTGACCAAGGAATTCCAAAAATCCTTGAGGCTTAGCTAACTCCAGAAGCGTCATTAACAGGAAAAACCAGATATCTGAAAGAGGCTCTGCCAGTGATGCACTTTGGTTTAAATTCAACGTGGAACACGCTTGGATCTAGGAAACAAATTTGTCTGTCCCAGACTCAGACAGAGGACACCCAGGCCAAAATTCAACAACATCAGGGATAAAATGTTGGTGAGGTGGCCCCCTGATATCTTTCCCTGTTCTCTGAATTCCCTATAAACACAGTGCTGAAGCAGCCTGTCTCAAACTGAGCCAGAAAAGAGGAAGGATCAAGAGGGATAACATTTTAAAGTTGAACCAATACACACTTCATTTGAAAACAAGTTTTTATGATGCTGCCATATGATCTGCTCTGGAAGAGGATACGTTCTTTTCCCAACCTATTGTTCTGACTTTCTATACAACCTTGATTAAAAATAGAAGATTTATTTTGGAAGCAAATTCCACATGATCTTTATATTTGAAAAGAGAATGTAATTATTTTTTAAATGCCTTGACTTTTCCCTCATCCAAGAAAAAAACCCCAAAAACCAAACAACTGACCTTAAATGCAACACCTTAAAAGCTAAATGATGGCTCACCTCACTGCTGAAGTTATAAACCCACTGGACATCGTTGGTGACAATGACTGAAAACATCTGTGCTCCTTCTTCTGGGATTTACCACAAAAACTGATCAGCACAAGAGGACTTGAAGCAGCAGAAGGGAAATGTGGTGCCTCTAGACAGCTGATTGCACATTTGTGTCTAATGACAAAGCTTATAGAGCAATATAACCACCTCTTTATTTAGGAACATTGGATCCTGTTCGGGAAAACACCTTAGCAATCACTATATGTAGCTCTCCTCTGTTGCAAGCTGCCATATTTTACATGCTCCCTGCTATAAACTAGAATTAATTTGCTGTAATGTAATATGAAGATCAAGATTAGAACAATATTTTCATCTTCTCTTCAGTCAGTTTGTTTCATCTAAAAGAAAAATCACAGCTTGAGCTGTGTAATCTGAGCCAAAGATAAATCTCAGTTTATTATGTATCAAGACTTCCTGGGAAGCCATTTGGCTGAATTAAGCTCATCCTTCCTTTTTTGTGACAACTCATGTCATGACATTAAAGGTCATGTTCCTCCCTTTCTGTCACTTTAAATTATGCCATTGACATCAAGAAATGATTCAACAGAGAATGTGATAAATGCTACAGAATTATTAAAATCATGCTAGGTGGCTGCTTTTCACATATTCCTGCAGCTTCTTTTATGATTTCAGCTAGCACTTTGCATTCTTAACAGGAAAAACAGGTGCCTTGAATATAATAGGGAATAAGATGAGGATGCAAGTCTGGGGAGGAGGAGTAACTCGAATTCCAGTCACGCCGTGCCTATAATCACAGCAACAGCACCACACACGCATTCATTAAGGAAACATTCAGTTACCCTCTTTGCAATCACGTTTAAAATGATTTAGCTCAACACTCTAGCCCCAAAAGCATACATCTGGACTAAAATAAGAAATAAATAATTTAAAGGGATAAATGTTTATTGAAAACATTTGCATCTGACTCAATCAAGTGCTTAGTTGTTACTTTTCAGTATCACTATTTTACTTCCATGTTGTTCTTTGGCTTTTAAATGAGAAATTTAGGTTTCATTTTTCAAACAAAGCACCTTTCTGTTTCCCCCACCTTCTGCCAGAGAGTCCCAATCTCCTTACTAGAAGATGACTCGGAGTTCCCCGCCGGAAACACAAATTGAAGGAATAATCCAACTGTAAGCACACCATTTATGTTAATGGTTGTGAAAAACCAACCTGGAGAATTACCAGCCACACAGCAGCAGAAGTGTGTGCTCCCCTTGTAGGAGAAAGCAGCAAGAACTCTGAGAGAAGGAAAGAATATTTTTTATGTGGCTGCAGATTGAGATATGGCTCTTTTCCACAGGTTTAATTAGTATGGAGGCAGAGATTCCCATTTTGTAATTTCTCTTCCTTAATTGATTCATAGTCCTATTTTTGAGTTAAAATTCTGCATCCAACTACACACATTACACGTCCCAGGAAGCAGAAACAAAGTCATTTGAAGAACAGCTGAGCAGCTCACCACAACATGGACAGAGGTGACTAAAGGATTTGTTGTTTAAGTAATATGAAATACACATAACAAGGGTGTGGGGAGCAGGAATATCAAGGGAGAAGAACCATTCAGTAGCACTGGAGTTGGAAAAGACAGGGGAAAAAAGCAAAAAAGGATTGTAGAGCACAGCAGTGAAAAGAGGGATGAGAGGAGGGGAAGGGGAAAGAGATGGCTGAGGCAGCAGGACAGTGAATAAAGGCTGCCCCAGTGATCTGCAAAATAAAACTTCACACAGACAAAACACCTGGAGTCCACCGGGTGAGAAGAACTTTCAAGTGAGAAGAGCTGCCTGTTCTTTCTACCCAGTAATTACAGCCAACATCACTTCAGAAATTCAGATGTAAACAAGGCACAAGGACCTTCTGTGTCTCCCACTCAAGCCTCACCTCCACGAAAACCAAGACAGATCCTACAAACTCTTTTGTGTATAAATCAATTCAGACAAATCTTCTTAATAAAGTCAGTATTTCAATTATAAAGCCAGCAACTACTCACACGTAACGTTTTGCAGTACTAAACCCACTAAAAAATGGCAATGATGGAGAACCATCAAGTTGCATTATAGGCTTAGGTCTCAAAATATTTGGATTTCATTAGCTCAGCAATGAGGCTTCCAGTGCATGCTAATCATTCATTAATGCACCTCTCCTTAGAGAGGGGACCAAGTCAAACATGCTCCTTCTAATTTGATTTTAAAGGAATATATATAATATATGTGAACTACATATAGTTTTGGACCTCAAGAAATAATCAGCAGTAGCTCAGTGGGCCATGATATTCTGCAGGGAATCTTACACAATGAAGAGAAGAAAACTCTGAATAATTTACACTAAAATCTGCTTGATTTACAACCTTCTGTTCTGTCTCTGTGGGAGACAGCTATGGCAATGAATCCTCACAGTAAATCTACATTTAACAGAAGAAGTTACTAAGCTCCAAAGAGTGGCCAGTCCGACTTAAATAACCCTGACAAGGAGATAACTAAATCCCAGAGACTCCAAGAAAGAACACAGAGAGCTGTTCCATTATCTGGTTTACCCACAGCCTGGCTAAACCTGAGTCACCACGAGGCTGTGATGGACCTGACCCCGTTGTGTCAGGCAAAAACAGCACAAAGACTCCCAGGCCAAGGATCTTGCAATCAAAGGGAAAAAAGGATAAAAATGAACACTGCAATCCAAGGAAAAAAGAGAACGAAAGCACAGCGTTAGTGAGGGCTGCAGCAAGCCCTGCTAGTGCTAAATTTCTTACAGCAGAGAGTTTGAAGGAGCGCAGAGGAGAGGAGCACATCCTCCCAGAGGTTTCCAAGGAGCCTTTGGCAAGCAGAGTCAGGCTGCCCCAGCCCCTCACACTGAGCTGGGCAATGCTGGTGTCACCCACCAGTGTTCAAAACACCAGATCTGAAAATTTCCACCTGTTCTGGAGGCCAACACTTGGGATCTTACACAGGGAAAAATTCCCCTGAACAAGCAAAGCATTTTCCAGAAGATAGCAGGAGTAAAGGCTGAGCAACACCCTCAGGTGGTGTAGCCCAACTTTTAGAAAATATTCGTTCTTAAGAAAACTGAGGACATTTAATGCATTTTTGGAACTATTGGGGGAAAAAAAAAAAGAAAAACAAACACCATTTAGGTTCTTAAAATCCTACTGCTTAACAGGAGATGAATTATTGAATATTCATCATCTTCCTGAATTGGAATGAGTGTTGGAAAATGAAAAATCAGGAGATGGCAGAAACAGGGAAAACAGCCAGACTTCCTCTGTGTGAAACATATGTGTTAGTTTTGTTGAAAAATAAGGAGAAAGAAGTTCTTCAAATTGCAGCCCATAGGTGACTATTTGCACTCCAAACCTCACAGCGAGCTCCTCGCCTTTCCTGCAGCCAGCTCTGTGAGACCAACTCAGGCATTAATTACATCAATGACCCCGCTGCTTTCAACGGGGTGCAGAGATCATCCCGCGCTTGGGAAGGCAGGAATTTGGCCTTGGAGAAGCTTGTGACTGAAGTGGGCTGTTGATAGTGGTTACCAAAGGATGCACGGAGCAGTTATTCACACTGGGTGAGTGCGAGGTGGAGATCCCTGCTGGTTCTGGGGACGAACAATGCACACAATAGCCATGAGCACGGGAGAAGTGTTTGTGATCCCTGAAGAGGCAGCTTTGGGAGGGGTTCTACAGCCTGAGAGAGGGGAAAGGTCCCTTCCAAGGCTCCAATGAGTGGTGCTGGGGGTTTTTAACCCTAAGATCCAAACCGAGTTCTTAAGGATCAGCTGTCAAGGACCAGCTTTGGAAAGGATGTTTATTAAAGCTCTTCTCAAACACAGGTGTAACAGATAAAAATAAAGCAACTGCTGAAGGGAGGGATGCAGGATGTGGTGCTGAAGAGGATGCTGAGAAACACAACGAGGAATGACTCTGCTCTGGCAGAACATTTGGCTCGTGCAAGGTTTCAATGGCCAAGTTTAGTAAACTGTTTTTCTCAAGGTACAGAACTTTATCAGAACCGTAGGCACACAGGACTAGAGGCATTCAGATGTGGCTTTCCCACTAAAAAACCCCAAACCACTCAGAGGTATTCCATAATTTTGTATTGCTGTTATGATTTAAGATATTTATGAGGGAGAGAATATTAGCATTCTGTATTTCTTATGAAATTAATTGTTTTGTGCATTATCGTTATTCTGATTGGACGACTGAGTTCTGGAATTGCCTCTCTCCCTTCCTTGGGCATTCTGATTATCTGCAGGAAAAAAGGACATGGGTGTTTTAAAGGAGATATGTTTAGGTTCTGCTAAAATACCATGACAACCTTCAGAATTATTCATTTTCAAAGCTATTCCAGAATAATCTGTAAAGTAACATCAAATATTTCATACCATTATGGCAGAAAATGAAAAGTGTTCCATTTCATGCTTAATTTATTTTGTAATTATAAATCTGTTGGTAAACAGTACCGTAATAGGCTTTGCTTTGTGCCTGCTTTATGCTTCTGAACTCTTAGAGTTTTAATATGTTTTCAATACAAAAAACATGATAATAACTGCTCCTGGAAATGACTGGCTGGATGAGTTCATCCCTAAGTAAATTTTAGCATTAATCACATACACTTGTTAGTAAGGGACATTAAAAAACAGATAGAAAACAGTCTGGCAATTTTTAAACATCAGAATAATAATAGAGGTAATAATTTCTAACTAGAATTATATTTAATATTAATTCTACCATAGCAATAATCTTTTCACAAAAACAGGAAGGCCATTTTTAATTAAAACCACTTTTTGAATAAAAATGTTAAACCAGCACATAGGTGACATTTCACAAAGCCACAGTCTCATATTTTACTTACTCCCTCTGCTGCACTCCTGAAAATGAGAGTTTTGGTTTTCTCCTGACATATGAGTGAGTGCTTTGGCTTCCTGTTGCTCTTTGTGAAGTTTCACAATCACTTAAGGTAGTGGGGCTTGGTATTTAAACATTTGTATTACCAAAATTACGGCGTGTTAATTCATTAACAGACAGCCTTTGCTGTATTTGGGGAGGAACACCTTTCATTTTGCTCCTTTGTGGCAGCACATTCTCCTCCCTAGAGCAGGAATAAGCACTGTCTGTACAACTACACACAAGTCAATCATCAAAAGAGCCTTCCTATCTATACATGCAAAATAAATGTGTAATTAAAAACCTGTTTTGAACAATAGCCTCTCTTCTATGAGTCTTTGCTCGTGTCTGCATTCAGCCTTTATTGCTGAAGGTATCATCACGCCTTCCACTATTTGTAGCACACCCTGAGTAATTTCACATTTTCCAAGCTGTTGACAACTTCACCCCCAGCTCCCACAAGAGCTATGGATTTGCAGAACACACGGATATTGGAACTTCTACGCCAGCAGAAACAAGCACAAATATTTGCAAGGGATCAGGAAGCCTCCCCATTCGGTGGCAGGCATTAGGAAATCCTGGCTTTGCATATAAGATAAGAAGTTCAGTTCACACGGCCTTGCACACAAATTCACCCAGGCTGGTATTTCAGCTTAGGTCAAGAGGAAAGTTCAAGTAGTCAGCTCCTTTCTGTCATTAAATAATTTATCAGCACAACTGCACAGCACACTCCAAGGCTCTTCCATCACTGCACCCAGAGTGAAAAAGGAAATTCTGCCAGGCTGTGTTTGAGGAGAGCTGCTCCCCTTCCTGAGAGAGGGGCTGTGCTGGGAATACAGATTTAAGGCCAGCCTAGGCAGGTGTTTATGAAGTGGAGTGAGCACTGTGGCAATTTCTCACTGGAATCTGTCAGGACTGCATAATCCTGAGGATGTGCTGTTGGGGAGGGAGGTGGCAACTCAGTGGTCACTCAAATAAATCAAAGCACTGGCTGCACAGAGCGACTCCAACTGCAGGAGGGAATTCCCTCAGAGCCTCCCTCTCCCAGCAAAGCTGCTCCTAAGGAATAGCCAGGAAGGGACTGCATAACTTCATAGTGAAATATGTATTTTAAATAGCGTGTAATAACAAAAAAACCTAGTATACAGGTGTGTAGATACAGAAAGTGAAGTCCAAATTCAAGCAGGAAGTTAAGGTTCTTTCTAGGTAAGCACACAGCCCACAAAGTTTTAAAAAAAAATATATTCTTACAAATATTGTCCTTGATTTGTAACAGAATATTTTATAGACAATAATTTAACAAGTAATCCTTCCAGGCTTACTTCTTTCTATATTTACTGGAGGAGCAAATACCTTTATTTTATATTGATACCTTTCTATACACAAACATCTGGCATTATTTTTCAAATTCCAGTTTATATCCCCTACCTTTTGTCAAGATTTAAAACTGTTTAAGATAATGCTTTAGTTCCCATTTTGTTTTTTAGAAAAGTTTTAATACCTTTTGATGTCAGGACTACGGCCAAGCTGACAACTTGTATTTTGCTATATTTTAAATTAACTTTTGTTATCCAGACTAAGGCAAGAAACAGCTACTGATAATACTAAAATTCCAGGTTAAACTTGTGCTGTTTAGTAAAACACTGGTGTTTCAGAACTTGATTGTTTAGGATCCAATTAAATTATTTTCATTTATAAAATTTACCAATATATTTATTATGTTAATCAAATTATTCCATGTATAACAAGAGAAATAAAAAATGAAATTGTGTAATTGCAAAATTTGCCTATAGAGATAAACCCATTTAGCAGCAATGCCTACATGTATTTATCTGCACATCTATATACAAACAAAAGCAATTAAAGGAATAAGTGTTTTACTGGGTAATTTCATTGCGACAAATTATTCCACCAACTGCATGAAAAGTTATTAAAGTGATTCTAATTTATGTATTAATAAAATATGCAAAGAACACACATGCTCTGTGTTTACTCAGTACACAGGGATCCTGATAACAGATTTTACTTTTGTCATTTCTTTCCTTTGCTCTCTTCATAAGAATAGATTTAATTCCAAAACTCTTTGTGGAACTCTCTCTACACTATGAAAATGGCATTAAGAAGAATCTTTCTAGGTATGAGGAATTTATTGGTATATTGTGTTTACAGCAGTGTTTTCAAAAAAGGAACCAAACCTTTGTTCAGTGAAAATGCTGAGAATTACTCCAAGGAAAAAAAAATTAAAAATATGGAACTAAAAGTTAGCCATGACAACTTATAAAAATGTTTAGATCAGTAACACTGCTGTGCCTTTAAAAATTTAGGGAAATCTAAACCCCAAGCCTTGTGTGGCTTTCCAAGACCTGCAATCTTGACCCCTCAGAGAGGACTTTACTAAACTGAAACACCAGATTCAGGAGCACAGGAATCTGGATGCCAAAGCTCCTCATTAACACAAAATGGGAATCAAATTTCACATCTTTTCAGGCAATGCAACCCCCCCAAATTGTACCTGACCCCAGGTCTGTGTGGTCAAAACATACACAGGACTTCACCTGGATTGATTGAGAAAGGCTCTAGGTTTATTTTCCCTGTCTCATCCAAATAGAAGGTCATTTAAAAATCCTTTAGGCTGTGCATTTTAAATGATTTTGTCATGAGAAATTAATTTACAGGCTTATGGACTTTGCAGAAATGATAGATTTCTAAAGACTTTTTGAGCAGTGAATAATGAACTTTGCCAGCCTCCTCAACACTGACTGATTTAGTTTCCTGAATAAGCGAGGCAAGTGGTGGTCTTATCTTTGTGCTGAGGTCAAACGATTTCTGATTGGAAGCAGCAAGAATAAAAGACAGAAATTTCCACTTTCTTACACATCAGAACTCAGCACAAGACCAGATCACTCTCTCATACAGCAGCTCAGCTTCATCTGAATGTCTTCAGCAGGAATTCTCAAGAATTATAAACAGGAGACTTTGGCTAAAAATCTGGCAATACAAAGCAAGAATTTCATTTCCCCTTCACACTGAAAAAAAATGATGTTTGAGAACTAAAGGTGCTAATTTTCTTCATGCTTTGAAGGAATCCCGGGGTCAAGTTTCCAATTTTCAACCAAAACCTCCTCTTTAACATTGAAGACTTTGTACCTAAATGCTATAAAGACTATCACTTGGGAATACTTTTTTCATCCTAATATTTCCTTCATTATCCTCTGCATCAATGCAAAGCAAATAAAAGGTAATTTATATCTCTGACATCGAAAGTTGCTTTAGAGAATTTGACAGTCAGGAGAAGAATTAAATCTGTGGCATCAGCTTGAGCTTGGTAATGGGCCAAAACCTGGACAGCTTTGATTGTTTGGAGGTGTATCCTAAATCCAAATCAGCAGCCAGCACAACCAAAGCTAACATCGGTCCATATATATATATATATTTGTATTTGTATTTATANATAACTTTTGCTCAATTCCCACTTTGCAGCTCCAAATGTCACATGTTCCCAGTAGTCACACCCCAGCCATGTTGCCTCCTACCATTATGCATTATAAATTCCATGATTCTTTAGAATACATGAATTTATAGCCTCACTTTTGTCCCCGGCCCAGCTACACGTTGATGAATGAGATCTCAGACTAGATAGGTAAATAGAAAGAGGGTGAAGGATGGGAGCTTGCAATGTATAATTTATTATAAGCGCCACAAAATACCAGTGCTGAGAGAAAACAAATTATTGGCTTCTCATGCAGTGACCATGAGAAGGTGATAAATATTTCATTATATAGTACTCATCAGACATTTGAATAGCTCATCTGTCCCATTTATGCCAGCTAAAATGAATTCAACCTATCAGTGGCAAATGTATTTTTAATGTTTCTCTACCTTCTGTGGAAGGGGCAGCTAAAAAGTCCCTCTTCCTCAAGAACCACGTTATTCATTTGATTACACACTGTAAACTATTTATTCTTGAAAAGGCTTTTCTTGTTCAAAGCAGCCCTTTACATCTTGCAGAAATTTCATGCCCAATGTTCATTCCACTTTCTAGGAAGCAGAAGTTACCAAAGCTGTTTTCCAAGCTGTGAGAACGTGGCCTTTTGATAGGAAAACACTTACCTCATACTAAAATTAAAAACATTTGGAAACACCTACGGGCTCTCTTTCCTTCAGAAAAGAAAAGTCGAGCCAAATAACTCCAAGTGGCCTTTTGTAAGAAATACAGTCTTGAAAAATCAGCAATTACCTGAATTATAAAAGCTCATTTCACCTGAAGTGGTACCTGTTACCTCTCAAGACTGTGCACGTTTGCTTTCCAACTGAGGACAGAACTTTCAGAGGTATTGAGGAGCTCCAATAGGGACATGAAGTTATAAGAACCTGCTACAAATCACTCATAAGAATGAATTATTGGAAGCCCTTATCACCAAGGCTCAGTTACCCCCCTTGGAATACAGCAAATGCTGTCAAAGTTCTCTTTATATTGTCTTGCTGTTCTTGACTCCAGTAATATCAACTATTATGAGCAAAAAAAAACCCCAAGAAATTTGAAACTTTTGGTTCTAGGTCTCAATTTACTTCCCAGAATGTACCTCTTGTAGTCACTCGGGCTGGGAGCCACACTGCTCCTAATCCTAAATAAAACCTTGGGTTTAACATGGGCTCCTCTAAATCAGAAATCCAGACTATAGGATTCAAAAGATTTTATGTCAATTCTCTGCTTACCCTTCTGGAAATTCCTATATCAGGAATCATTCGGGATCAGGAGCTATTAACTGCATCTTGTTAGCATTGACTTCTAACCCTAAACTTTTCAGAAATATAGGAATCAACTGGAAATAAAGAATGATAAATTCAATTCTACTTAGGCCAAACCTATGCTTACGTATGTTGAATAACTCACTTATTTGGACATGCAGCTTCTGCTTTTCCTAACCCTGTCTTTATTCTGGCCTTTCAAAGTCACTCCTCTCCCCAAAACTTTGCTAACACTGCCTGCATTGAGCTTCCACAGGCAGTTCTTTTCCTGGCTTTATCCCTAGAGATGGAATGGGCAGGAAAGAACAAAGAATTGAGAGTCCTGAAAATACAACTACCAACAGCTATTTAAGGGTTGGCTTTTGGGTTCAGAAACAGGGAATTCCTTTCATTTCTATACATCTCTGATATCCTTTGACTTGCATCACTTATAATCATGCCTCTGTTGCCATGGTGCATATGAAGCTCTCAATAGTGAGCGGGCTCACTATCTCTGCACTGACAATAACAAAGAACACAGCTGGCCACTGCTATTATTCCCACTCCCTCTGTGTCCTTGTGCACTTGATGGAGTCTGAAAATGTCTGCGTTGCTCCACCCATATAATATTGACCACCACAAAAGCTGCAATAACAAGATGGAGCACGAAGAGTTTCAAAAATTTCTGCCTCCCAGTAACAAAAATATACGAGCTCTTACATCAGAGACAGAGGGGCCTATAAAGGGGATTGAAATGAAAAAAAAATGGGAAATTATGCTTTGATAACACCTGCTTAGATGAAGCAAGGTCAGAGAATCAACAGTAACCTGGGGCTGTTGACGGAGCTCAGTTGTCTGGCCTTTCTTTGATGAAATCACCGTTGACACAATGAGTAACATAAAAAAGGCAAAAAACATCATTGTGCCAAAAATCATCAGCTGCTAAATGAGCTGGTTCATCAGAAAACAGCAGAGAATACTTCATCCCTTCATGCTCCCCATGTCCCAGTGAAGTACCCCATCTTCCTGAGACTTTTCAGAGGTATTCTGTCTTAGCTATCTCTGGAGAAAAGGTTTCTCTGGTGAAAGCAGAGTATTTTGGACAGCAGTAAGCAAAGTACATCTATCAAATCTGAAGGATAAGGTTAGGAAATAACTCTTGTTAACCAAATAACTTCAAAGTGCCAAAATATCCTCGTGAGTGGCCAAATATTTAAATCTCAGAACAGCTTAATTTCAAAAAAACTGTTTCAATCTGAAAGTCAGTTTCATGAAAAGAAAAAAAGCATGAAACAGATATTTTGCCTTAGTATTTTGTGTTTTCACACTCTGGTTCTACTCCTCTGCATGTTCCAATGGCCCCCCCAGTGTTAGCACAGTTTCCTCTTTTTCCATGTTATATTTTGGGGATGAAAGCATGGTATCCTAATGCAGCATTTATTATTATGTTAAGCTACATCAAGATTAGGCCAACACTTTATCTTCAATCTACTGAAATTTTTGATTTCTGTTTCTGATTGACAAGACTGAGAGGCAAAGTCTGAGGTGTTCTTTAATATGCAAACCAGAGACATTATTTACACTATTTGTAGTGGAATTTATGGTAGGCACAACTGTTTTTGAAGGTTATTTTCCTTAAAGAAATTATTTTGCTTCTGATACCCCACTGTTTTGCATTGAGCAGCAAGTGATTTATGAAGGAAATCAGTTAAATATTAGAAGTTCTGTGTTTTTATAGTCCATTTTTTCTGAACAATTCCATATATGCTTTTCCTCTCTTATGAATTCTGAGCTCTGTATTCAGTAATCATTCTTTCTAACAACCTAAATATGTACTGCATTATTTGTGAATTAGAGAGCAATTTATTTAAGAATTTCAGAAAATTACTTTTCTTCTGGGTGCTATTTTGCAATCTATCCATTTTGGTTTTTATCGATGATTGCTTCTATGTCCCATGAGCCTTAAGAGATATTTAATACAGATGTGAATAGCAGGATATCAGAAAAAAGAGGAAAATTTCAAAGGAAAGATCCAGCTTTGATTGTGGCCAGAAGGGAAAAACAAGCTCTATGAATACATGGCAAAACTAAGGAACAAAACCGTGTACAGGGCTGCTGTTACATAAATATATCTCTGTAATGAGATGCCTACAGCCACACAAGCCTGGATCTGACAATCAGCTCCAAATTCCTACACCAGTATGAAGCAGGATTGCCCCAGCATCCTCCTAGAACTTCTTCCAGAAATCTCCACGCTGAGATATATTTTCCCTATGAATTAGATGATTCCACCTGACCCTAAAACATTCATTCAGTTGGATTTTGTGAAATGTGTTCTTCACATATTGAAGTTAAATAAGCATTGAAGGTTCCATTCGAGACTCACATACCCACTGGAGACACCTGGCGCATAATTTTAAATAAAATATGGCCACAAAAAGAAAATTTACATTACACAACAAGAAACACTTGGCAAACCACGTCACCCACGGCAGCTATAGAGAAACATATTTGTGCTGCACGTTTAAAGTGCTAATGTGCAGCAAAGTAAGTAATTAGCACTGAGATGTGAGATATGATTTAGCACTTCTTTTTCGTGTGTAAACCAGGTGCCAAAAAGGCCACTTGAGTTTCTGTTGCCTTCTCCTACTTCACCCTACTGAATGCTGCATGCAGGGGGAAAGAAAACAAAGGTTTTTGTACCTCCTGCCTAACAAATAAGGTGAATTTTAGCATTTCAAGGGTCTGGACCATAAACCTAAGAAGGCTTTCTTAACCTGGAAGTAAGGTTAACTTCATCCTTTGCTTCTGTGCCAAACCCACAAATTTTATAAAACAGTTTATATCAAAATTACAGCCATGCAACATATGCAGAAGCCAACCCACTGGAAGGAGGAAAGACTTCTACCCAGCTGGTCTGGTGCTAAAAACAAACCCATGCGACAGTCAGGAGCACTATTTCCATCCTGGCTGCCAGCCGCACCAATACCCTTCCCAAGGCTCTTCTCCTCTCCCTCATCACACCCCATCCACTGAAAGCTGCTTTTGCACAACTCCTCAACCCTTTCCTTCCGTAGGAAGACTCCCACTTTGCCTCCCACACCAGCTCCCAGCCTCTCCTGAGCTCCTCTAGGAGCCCACAGAGACAGGACAAAGCCTTGTGGCTCTAATTTGACTCGAATTTTAGTGTGTGCCAGGCCAGAGATTAATAACTTTGAATTTTTTTCACATAAAACTTCCTGTGACCACAGACTGGCAAATGGCTGTGGATCTAATTTATTGATAGTGATCTAATTATAATTTGGCTATGAGAAAGTGTTGATGGTGGACCTGGAGTAACAACTTCAGCTTTACTCAGCAGCAACATAAATATCAGGCCCAACTAAATGATGGCCCAAAGCAGGAAGACAGGTGCATCAAATTCACATCCAGCAGGAAAACAGGGTGAAGGCACATTTCCACTGAGTGGGGAAGCAGACAAACAAACCACCCGAAAAGTGCAAAAACCAAGCTGCACTGAATTAGATTCCCTCTGGACTATGAGAATCTAGGACATCAAAGCCACATCACGAATATTATCCTCACTCAAGCAACTCAGTGAGTGAAGTTTTCTTACCTAGAAGCACCCATTTGATAGGGAGAGTTTCTTTGCTGCCTTAAAGCTTCTACAAAGCCTTGACACATCCTTAAAGACTGGTGTGTATAAACTGTTCTGGGACGTGATTTGGGAAATTTGTAAACAAACTACAACCATGTTTACCAAAAAATCTGGCCTATGACTCCTGTGTGTGTTTTTGGAGTCAAACCTTTTTACAGGCTCCTCAGTGACATTTAATTAGAAGTCTGGGTGGCACATTCAGCCTCATGTCAGCAAAATACCTTGGGTAAACAGCAGCAAGCAAACTTCAATGGGTTTATTTACTGCACAGTTAATAACCTGGGTGAACTATTTGTCCTGGGTCTAATATTTATTTTGGCGAAAAACTTGGTACACATCCTTTATTCTTTGTGCCTCTCATATGTACGGAAATTTTAGAAATATCCATTGACAAATAGCAAAGTTCAGAACCTTTTCCTGAAAATAAACACTGCTCTATTGCTTTTGTATCAAAAATGTTACTAAGCACTGAATTCACTCAACAAAAACCAGAGGGTTCTCTTACTGTCTCATACTCGCATCCTTCACTTCTTTTAAACACACAGAAACGCTCTCAAGAGAACATGTACCACACTGAATTACTTTATTTTCAATAAAATCCAGTAGTGGTACTATAGTAACCATCTTCACCATGATTAATGTAGGAAACATTTGGAAAACATGTTATTATTATTCTAAATTACATTTGCTTGACTTAATTTTTATGCGTGGTTACTAAAATATAAAGAGTTCTGAATTGTTAATTGCAACATTCATCCTTCTGAGATAAGATGAGATTTGAAGAACGAGTACATGTTGCTGAAAGGTTTTTTAGTTTGAGAATCTGCAAACTAAAGAAAAGGGTGCAACATATTGTAAAAGTCAGTCTCCAGGCTATCAAACC
The DNA here is from genome assembly GCA_013397055.1 of Pachycephala philippinensis. Taxonomy (NCBI): domain Eukaryota; kingdom Metazoa; phylum Chordata; class Aves; order Passeriformes; genus Pachycephala; species Pachycephala philippinensis. The sequence goes on from VWZT01008935.1 coordinate 74,136, forward strand.
CAAAGATTACAGTGCCAATGACATCCTTAATTAAAGATTTCTGTTAAACTTCAAGACCAGAATGTACTTCCCGCTTAATGCTGTGACAGAAAACTGTTTTATTCTGCACTTATATGCTGTTTTTCCTCTTATCACTGTTGCTGAGTGTTAAATCCTCTCTTGTCCTACAACAGCATTATCTGTTTCCCAGGCGAGGTAACGCACTCTCTCATAAAGTTGTGATGGATTAAGATGCACTGGGATTATTAATCACAGCACAGAGTCACTGGGCACTGCTTCTCCCTGTAGATTTTGCAGATTGTTCTAATGACACCTAATGAGCCCTTATCCACAGCCCATGCAGTAAATGTATGGTTTGTATAAAAAGAGAATTACACAGATGTGACTGAAATATGGAATTGGAAAAGAATATGGATAAAACATTAGACTCCCTCTCCTGTAACTTCCATGGCTGTGAGTGATTGATCCTACAGAAAACAGAGTATCAGGGACCTGATTCCTTTTCTCTGGTGACAGAGGAAGCATCCGAGCAGGAACTGAAGGTTTCATAGACAGAAAAGCACATTTGCTCCAGTCTTTCCTAGTAACAGCCAAACTAAGTAGCTAGAAGAAATAACTTTCCTGTTTGTAATCAGCTACAGCACAATTACACTTTCAGTGCAATGATTAAAGTTCAAGAGAATTGAGAGATGCTTGATTCCAATAAAACAATAATGTCATATCTGAATTTAGCATTGCTGCACAAAGTTTCCTTTCAATAGCAGTCAATTAATTTTCTATTTGGCCCATAATAGTCCTAAAATCCTAAATATCAGCACCGCAAACCCCAAGTGCAGAGTCAATCACCACTGATTTTTGATAACTAGCACTAGCACAGTTTTGAAATTTATCTACCGAAAATATTCAATAATTCATTTTATATTCTGAAATCCTTAAGTGGGATATTTATCAGTAAATCAGGAAAAAAACCATATATTTATCCCTACAAGTGAATCAGTTGCTGCAAACAGTCCCTGCTTGTAGTTACAACTCTGCTTTTGCAAACTTGCAGCTTAATTATTCCATGCTTCAATATCCCAAAGGCAACTATGCATTTTTCAAAAGTTATTGGATCATAATCAGTGCTTTCAACCAGACTCCCAGACAAAGCCTACCCAATGCCTTATTTATTAATAATGGCACATACTTTGATTTATATTGTATGCATTCAGCAAAGACACAGCCTGTCTCCGGTGGGACACAAGCTCCCTCATTTAGCGGATAAAGACGTTTCACCTTCAGCCCAGACAGAGATACTGAGGAGCCAAAGTGAAGCTGTGGGTTTGGCTGTGTTGAGAAAGAACAGGTGGATCATGGAAAAGGTGAGTTGGGAATAGGGAGGCTGCAGGGATTACACAGAAATGTGGGAAGTTGCCAATATCAGGGCACAGTTGCCGCGTGGCACCTGGGCACTGCTCCTTCCTCGGCTTCAGGGAGCACCTACTCAAACTGGCATTTGCTGTTCTCTCCACAAAACTGTCCCTCTTCCTTCTTCTGGTTTTCCTGTGTGGTTGGAGAAACAAGGAGATCCATGATCACCTCCTCAATCTGCTCTAAATTCACCAGGCAAGGTCTTCCTGGACTTTGCTTTCCATAGCCCAGAGTTTGTTTATTTTCTTTTTCTACACTCAGAGAATATTCCTCCATAAACTGCAACGAGACTTCAGCTGGGAAAAAAGGATTTAAAGGCCACAAGGAAACTGAAAGTCCTGTTTTTCTTTATGAAAAGTGGGTTGGTCATTTTGCCTGCTTTAAAAACCACTCAAATATAATGAATCGATTTGTGCAGTTTTAGGAGAAACCATAACATTATTTCAAAAGAAAGTAAGAGTGTTATAAGGGGACAAAAAGAAGGAAAAGAAAGCCCAGACAATTTAAAAATACATAACTGGCATCCACTTTATGGCACCCAACTCTTTGGAAACTGTTTTATACTTAATACATACCACTGACTTCTTTTTAAGCTGAAACACGCTGTACCCTTGAAAAATTTTTCTTCAAATCTCAATTTGTAGACTATGGCAGCACAAAAACATTTGAGAAAAGCTGGAAGGTATCTTACTTTGCCAGTCCACTAAAAATCTTTTTTCCAGGAAAAAACCGAAACAAACACAAAAACCCCAAAGAAACAAACAAACAAAAAGAGGGGAAAAACCAAAATTCCATGTTTATTGCAGACTTAGCCATCCTGTTCCTGGGCTGAAGTCATGCATCCCTATGAAGTGTGAGGAGTTACCATGAGATCAGGGACAAGACTCAATATGATACACAGAAAATTTGCACTGACGTGCTGAGGTTTCAATTGAAAGAATATTAATCCCAGCAGATATTCAAAACTTAATGGTCGAGGCCCTGAGTACCCTGATCTAGGCTGGCCCAGCTCCAAATGGGGTCTCAACCAGGTGATCTCCAGAGGTTCATTCCAGTCAACTGTTCTAGGATTTTATTTTAAGGTTTATAAGTATTAAAGCCAATGGTTTTTTTAAATATCTCTGTAGTCAGGATAAAAACCTCTCTGCATCAAGAAGGTACAGTAAATACAGGAAAGATACTTTAGAAGACAATGCCATCAACAGCAAAAGAGCCTGAATCGATGCCCAAATTCTCTTCCTTTCTTGTAGTCCTAAAAAAAGATGTTTAAAAACCAATCCCAGAACAGCAGACATTAATATCCAATAGACATTGCCTGCACTGCCATCTGGCCTAAATTTCTTTCCATTCCATTGAACTTCTTGCATTAGTAACTGGCATTTCAAAGGCAGACACTCCACACAAATGCTCTGTTGCCACTACGATCAGTGCTGCTTTTACATTTTAAAGTCTGGGTTTTGTCCGGGAAAACATGAATGCTTCCTTAACAGCTAATACCTGTAAGGTGAGGAAAAATAGTACACGGTAAGATATTAGTGTCTGGACAGATGCTGTTGAGGAGTTCATCTTAAATCACTGCAAGGCCAATATATTTTATGCCTATAATTGCTGCTCAAAGTTCACAGTGGCATTTTGCTGATGTGCCCAAAATAGCCTTCGTGGGTGCTGTTAGAGCTGATTTGACAGTAGGTAAGGCAAAAGGGGCAATGATCCAGCTGAATGCCTGTCTGAGTCATTTTGATAAGTGTACAGCCTGTGCAGAAACTTCTTAATTGCTCCAATATTCTTCAGTTGTTCCTGTTCACAGGCTCTGTGAGAAAGGTCATCAATCACCAAGTGTGTGAAGTTTTTATGTTTTGCTTGCTTAACAAAATACATTTTAAAGAAAGTAAAACCAGTTAATAAGAACTTAAGGAGGTTATGATGTTCCCTCTCCTAATAGCAAATCTGGAACATGAATCATTTAGTATCTGTATTAGAGGGAGGCACAAGCTCGGTGCTAAACCTTGCTCTTATTCATGCTCTGCCACAGAAAACGTTGCCTCTGGTATTTAGATGTGATAATGGCTGCAATAGATCCACTAATTAAAAACTTGTATGGAAAGAGGTAGAGTAGGCAACCCCATAATCTAGTCCTGGACTTGCCCCCGAGTTCAAGACAAGGCATTCTGTAGTTTCACATTTTTGATGAGCCATGAAAGAACACAGCCTGCAAGTGGTGATGTGCAACTGGTCATGAGAGATCTGAGAGCACAGAGCCACTTCCCAGATCTCAGGACACTCTCATCACTTTTGGACCATACTGATTCTTCATCTGGGGTACAAAGAAAGGTACAAAGTCAGCCCTGGTGCATGGCCCTTCTTTCCTGCTCCAATCCAAGTGTTGCTGTGAAAAATGTGCCAAAAATTGAGTGGGTTGACTTTATTTCACTGGTTGGTCCTTTTGCTTTGGCATAATCCCATCGCTTAAGAAGCAGTTTTCATTCCAGGAGAGACACCAGGCCTGAATTCAACCCTTTGTGTCTAATACTGGGAACATTTCAGAACGCATCAAGGTTGCCATAGGAACAAAAAGATTTGTATTGAATGGCAGAAAATTTAAAAAAAAAGATATATGAATCCTGCATAATTTGTTGACAGTAAATATTCATTGCCTGAGGCCTATATCACTTTAAAATTACACATTTTTGCTAAGAAAGAAATGGAAAACTTGATAAAGCAATTAAATTTTACAGAACATTCACATTTTTTCCACTTGCTGCTTTCGGAAATACTTTTTTTTAGAGATATATATATATATGTATATACACACCATCTCCAGTTAGGGAATTCTCTCTGGTTCTTCCAGTGAGGATTTTAAAGAGAAAGAAACCTGTCAATAATGCAAAAAAAAAAAAAAAAAAAAAAAAAAAAACAAAAACCCAAAAAAACACCCTTCAAANNNNCCAAAACCCCAAAACACTACCTTCTACATTCCCACTGTCCCTTTATATTTTCCTTCCAGTCCAGTCTCTCATTTTAAGAACATCTGCAATATTATCTTCAAATACTTTTGAGCATTTTTCTACTCCCCAACATTAAGTAGCCCAAAAGCTGAACTTCCATTAGATTTCCTTTTGTTGCAGATATTTTCATCTCTGCAACTCCAATGTTCCAACCTCAAAGCCTTTCCTGGCACACCAAACCCATACCAATGAGTTCTCTCGCCCAGACTTTATTTGATATAGTAACAGATGGATCCCAAACTGTAGAAAGACACCCACTGACTTCAAACCTGGAAAAATTTAAAGTGCATCTGTAATGTGCCAATTCCCACTGATTCCCACATTCCTATGGAAAACTGTAAAGGAGAGGATTTCAGGCTGCTGATAAAAGCATCCTGAGAAAACCCAGAGCTCCACACATGGAAATCCCTGTGATTGCACCTGCCTGGTTTTGGGGAAAGAAACCCTTCTCTGGTGTTTCACTACAATCCAACAAAACCCAAACCATGGTTTGGTTTTCACTGGGAGGAGGCAGCAAATTTTTTTTCACTCTGAAGGTCACAGAAAATTGCAGAGATTCACAAGCAATACCATAAAGAGATTTTGGACACTGAGCTCCCGTTGTTCTGGCTGCAAAGGAGAGAAGGAATTCCCCCTCAAAACGTTATAATCAGATGCCTCACTGAGAACTGCACCACGTGATAAAAATCGTTCCTCTTGTCCTTGCACTGGATAATTAAATGGAGAGAAAAAACAATATTACAAAATCAATCCTTACCAAGCAGCATCTACAGGGCTGACTTTTCAGCAAACCCTTTCCACAACCCACGGAATTAGAGGAAAATAAACTGCAAAGTTTGTTGAGTAAATTATAATACCAAATGAAATAATTTTGATCTTTTTGTGGACATTCTAGAAATGGAAAATAATTTATTCCCTAACGTCCTTGAATGATGAATATTTGGATTTATTTCAAAAGGAATCAAAAGAGTCAGAGAGTGTGTGAATGTAATGAATTTTGCTGCTGATACCGGGTAGAAGTGCAAATGGATCTATCATCTTCTTCTTGCCCATTAATGCTAATGCATGTGCATTGAAAAGAGAATATAATCCATAATATATGCAAAAAATCTGCATTATTGTTGGTAGAAGAGTTACACTTGTCCTTGGGCTTTAGTAATATTCTCTGCTGGTGCTCTTTTGTTTAATAAAAGCATCATTATTTTTCCTTTTAATTGAATAGTTACACTTCAGAGCAGCATTAGTAAGAGCATTTTCAAGTGAATTTTTGCTATAACTCCACCATCCTCCTCTTTATATCTCTTTAGGGATGAGTGAATCTGCCTCCAAAACTTGATAGGAGCCAAAGATGATTGCCTTTGAAGGTACAAAAAGTGTTCAAAAACTTCCCTTATGAAATAATTTTCTACTTTCTTCCCTTCTTAAGTCTTGCATGAAAGATACAAATATGGCTGAAAAAACCCAAAACCAAATCAAATCAACAAAACAAAACAAAAACAAACAAGCCATCACCACAACAACAAACCAACCAAACAAAACCACCATGTAGAATTAAAACTTAAAAGCCTGAGAACAGGTCAGATAAAAAGGGAGAGAGCTGGGAACAAAGGAAATATGAAGTGTTACCACGAACTTTAAGCTTCCCTCTGTCACCAGTATTATATTATTTATTAATCAGTGTTTAATTTCTTACGCAATTCCATGACTCCGTGAACAGGAGCATTAAAAACCACTGGTCCTGTGAACACCAGGTGCCTTTTCCGCCCTTGAGCTCCCATCTCTGGCACAAAAAATCTCATTTCTGTGGTGTCCAGCACTGCCCTGCCTGGCTCAGAGCCAGCCCAGGGCAGCAAAGGCAGTGTTGGCCTTGGCTGCTCTTCTTCTGCAGAGGGAAAACAAGCAGCTGTTTCTAGGACCTGAATGTGGGATCTACACTGGATTGGGAATGCCACAGAAGTGAGGAGTTAGTCTCAATGAATAAAAAATTTAAACAAAAACAAAACAAAAGGAAACAAAACACAAACAAATGAACAAAACAAAAACCCACAAAAACAAACAAACAAAAAAACCACAAAAACACAAAAACCACAAAAAAACCCCCAAAACAAAACAACCAAAAAAACCCCCAAACAAACAAAACACCCTGAGCAAACACCAAAACTGTTGGCAACACACAGAAAGGACAAATCTGCCCGCGCTTCCTCTTCCACAACAAAATTTTCCTTCTATCACTGCCCAAGCTGAGGTGGGAATGCACCTCAGCTTGTTCTGGTCTCATTTTCCATTTCTTGTTCTTTTGTGAGACAAAGGTATTGTTTTCTGCAACAACAGAAATAATTAAAATGTTCCTGATTGTACAGAGGAGAAAAGAAATCCGTGATAGAGCTGAACAAAAATCCATGGCAGAATCTGTCATCTGGAAAAAGTGTTTTTGAAAGCAGCAGTCGTTTATGTGTTCAGGTAAATTACTGCATGACTTCCCCTAACAATTGTATGTGTTTTCTTTTCTCCTGCTGAGGTAACAAGTAGAGCAAGTATTGTTTTCACCAGTTTCTCTGTGCAGATTTCTATTACAAATATTCTCTAGCAGCCATTATTTAACAATTCAGTCAATGACAGGTGACCGTCTGAGCCAGACACCTCCCATCTGCTCAGCTCCTCCAGCTTCCACCTTGTAAGTCTGAGATGGAAGCACTTCATTTGAATGCTTCTCTAACACACCTGCACTATTTAATTCTCTTTGTTCCTTCCCTTGGATAGATTTGGAAACAAAGAACAAACATCTCCCTCTGCACACCCCAGACTCCCAAGTGTAGAGGGAGGTTAAGACTGAAGTTGCAACTGATGAGAAGGCAAACCAAAAAACACACCTCCAAAAAATAAAAAAAACCCTTAAAAATTAAATTATTCTCAGGCCACTTAAATATTTTTCCCACTCAATCACAGTGCTGAGTCCAGAGAGGAATCTGAACATGATTGTGTCTTGTGGTATGAATTAAATTTTCATTTCAGGTCCCATAATGGAAATGACCTCAATTCAAATTCTTTAGAGAAGATGTTTGCCCCTTGTCATCTGCTTAGATTTAATTTAAGAGAACACGAAAAAAAATTAAAAAATTAAAAGGTATAAATCACATCCCTGTGTTTGTTGCACTCACAGGATTTTTGTGAGGGAATGCTGGAGAAATAGAGAGCAAAGAGGCAAAAAGAGCACTTGAAATGTTTTGACTGCAAATGCTTGCAAAAATGTTTTCTTCCTGTCAAAATAAGACATCAGTAACAGACAACTTCCCTAAAAGCAAGACTTAAGGCCATGATGGCCAGCATAGAAGTGAATGGGGAAGTTGGATCCTTGAAGTTTAATGGAGAATGACTCCCAAGATTTAACTGTAGAAAAACAGTGCATAAAAACAAACAATATTAATGGGGGTTTTCCTTTATTTAAAAAAAAAATAATAAAACTCAATAAAAATAATTTTAAAATCCCAAGCAAATACAAGCAAAAGCCAGATGAGTTATATCAGTAGAAAAATCACACGTAGCAGTTTTGTGCTGCATCATAAACATCCCACTCCCATGACAAGACTCCAGCCTGGCTCTCCTTCTTTTAGGCCAGCCCACGGCTCAGGAGGGGCAGCAAAAATTTTACACAAGTAGAAATTTTACAAGCAGAGAGTGGTGACACTTTGCACCAGGCTGGTGCCACAACAAGCAGCTCAGGAGCACCCGTAAATTGGTCCCCAGGCTTGAAGTGTCTCAGCGTATGAAAATGAGGCACGTTTTCGCACAGTTATGAATTGCAAAGCTGGAGGAAAGCCTGTGACTTTCTCCTGGTGCTCCATATGCATGCGGTCAAGGGGGCACTAAAATGCAGAAGCACACAGTCAAATATGCTCTTATCCAGCAGGTTTGATAAGTCAGATGTTCAGGGTCTACTCCCTCCTTGAAAATATTTTTCAGCAACTCAAATGACTTAGGTCACCCACAGACCTGTTGGTCACTTGGGAGGAAAAACAAAACTGGTTTGTTTCCATCTCTCCACTTTAGCACTCGTGTGCTCAGAGTGAGCACCTTCATCAGCTGCAGGAGCAGTCGGGTTAGTGAGTGAAAACAATAAAATCTACGTGAGCACAAACACCACCAGGGCACTTAAATGTTTCAGGAGGAATTAATCCCACAAACGGCAGAACCACAGCAGAGGCTGTGTTTTCACAGACCTCCCAGAACCTGATTGCCAATTGTGGCAGAAATAGTGACATTATTAAAAACAGGATGGCATTCTTAAAATCTGCATTTAGATGAATAAATACAGGTTGAGTGGTTGCACTTGAGGCAATCATTTAGGGAGAACTCTGTCATTGGTTTTTTTCACTAGCAAGTTCTAGTTCTTACTCTCAAGTTTAGCAAAAGTGCACTGAAAGGATGCCAATAAACACAATTAGAAATGCTCGGAGTAATCAAGTAAGAAAAATTTTGATTCCTTATTGTGTTGCCTTAAATAAATACAAATGAAAAATCATTCTGATATCCCACTTCCAAGATGCATTAAAAAGCTCCTTCCAAAAGCTTCCTGTTGGTAATAAGCATTCCGTGCCCAGATATACAGCACAGTAACGCCACTTGTTCTATTTGAATGTAAAAGAAAAAATAGGTACAAAGTGCAGCTATTACCCAGTTGCAGAAAGGTATTTTCTCCCAATTCAAAAACCCTTCAAGACGTTTTAGGGCAATTAGTTAACAAGCAAGTTCTGATTTCTAGATTTCTATGAATGCAGGAAGCATTTTCGACACAAAACAGGAGTATTAAGCCCCCGAGCAGAGGTGTGATGTCAGGGAAGGTGTGTGGCTTTTTTCCACATTCCTGCTGAGTTTCCCCAGAAGGGGAGGAATAGAAGCATTGGGATAAAGCAGTTTTTTCCCCAGCAGCACGGGGTCTGCCCCTACAGTTTAAACTCCCCCTTGCTGCTGAATTTACAGCTACTCTGGGAGGTTCCAGCCATGGGGAGGTCTCCTGTCAGTCAGGACATGTGTTCCCATTGTGTCAGGCAGCAGCCAAATCTCCAGGGTGGCTTTGCAGTGGCTCTACAAGCTGCACCTAAATTATTTCTAAAAGGTGGCCCCCCAGGGAACGCAGCCCCTGCAGATGGGAAAATGTATTGACTGGTCAATACTGAAGTGTCTGATTGTGTTCAATATTCAGAGCACAGACTATTGCAATTGGTCTCCTATCCTGCAAAACGACAATATTATTGTTAACTCAAATAGGGATGGGGTGGAGTGACAGGGCGTTTACATGTGTTTTTAGTGAATACATCCTTTTAGAGCTCCAAAGGTTATTTTAACCTCTTTTCCCACTCCTCTTGGCTTGAGTCAGCCCTTTGCCTTTTTGGTGGTGGCAGAAGCGCAGACAGTGTCTGCTCTGAAAACAAGGAACAGCAGTTCTGCTCAGCAGAGATCTGTGCAGACATCATTTACTGGGAGAATTGATAAAACACTTCAGAATTTGTCTCTAAAGTACGAATTGACATCAAGTCTTTCAACACATGCTTTGCTGTTGATACTTGCCATAAAAAAAAAAGAGGATTCAAAGATGCCACTCAGTTGTCAGTGCTGCTTCACTGCACAAGGAAAACAAAATACAAATGAGAAACCATATTTGTATCTGAATAGTGCAGACTAAAATCATAAATTGCATCAGACAGTGTACAAGTCACTGTCCCTTTCTATTAGCAGTGGTTGTAGGCAGACCCAGTGTTACAGAATGTTTCATTCTGCATTTTTCCTTTAGGTGTCACATAAATTAGCCAGAAAAAATATTTAACTTTCCTCAGGAACAAGCTGTCTTTGTCACTTTGTCTTGACTTCATCTGCGTGCATTAGACTCTGCCTGAAGAGCTCTTGAAGGCTCCTCAACATCAGAAACAGAAACTTGTCCCTTTTAAATCATAGTAACAGCAGTGCCCAAATTAGCTGGCAAAACAGAAGGAAAACCCTCAACTGCAACATTCCTGAGGACTACACCATGAAATCCTGGATGTACAGAAAATAGGAACATTTTCCCACTCATCCATTTCAGCTGAAGGCCAAAGAGAAGCGACTAAAGAGCAGGAATTTTTCAGTGACTGTTTTTTGGATGTTTTAAATAATTTGTCAAGACTAAAAATATTTACAGAAACACAATGATGCCTGTGAAATGTTTTTCAGAACACAATTTGTAACAACTCCAGAAGCTTTTCTTGTATGCCAAGTCTTTGTTACATTGTGAATATGAAAAAAATATTGAGCCAGACCTTTATATAGTCCATTGAACATAAAAAGCACTGACTTAATGCTACCTTATTGTGGTTGAGATCAATTCAAGTCATGGAAAATTTCATCACAGAAATGAATGATAAAAGTGATCCAGATTTCTCTGATGAAAGACATTTCTCATTGAATCATTTCAAGTACTCTTTGTGAAGTACTTGGTTTAGAAAAAATAAAATTCACACACAACAAAAGATAATAAAAACAGATAATTCTGATTTACCAAGACATCTTTGAGTATGTTGGCTTTCCAAGACTCACCATCCATCAAAAGAGAGCTTTTGGGATTGGACTTGCAGAGCAGGGTGTGTGGGTGAGGGGGGAATGCTTGGGGTGATGTTCCACCACCACAACATGTTATTTGTCGTGCAATGTGTTATCATCACAATGTGTTATTTCAGTTCCAGTATAATGCTTCCCCTTAAAAAAATGTCAAATACAAGCGCTGTCTTGCAATTACAGACTGTTTCGATAGAAAAAAGGAGTTTGTCTTAACAAGAAAGGAACTTTTCTCTAGAGTTTAAAATATATGCTTGCATATGTCTGTAGAGAAATACAAGGGGAAAAATCTATCTGAACACTGTCTGCTTAAAATAATACTGGATCAACCCAGGACATTTCAAGTTGTATGTACCTCTGCAAACTAAGAAATAAATGCAAAATGCCTTGTTGAATAGGAGTACATTCCAAAAAGGATGGCTGACTGTGCTCCAGAGCAGAGAGCCCAGGGAGGGCGTGGAGTCTCTCTCACTGGAGAAGTTCCTGAGCTGTCTGGACACCACCCTGTGCCACATGCTCTGGGATGGCCGTGCTCAAGCAGGGAGGTGGGACCAGATGACCCACACATCCATTCTGTAAGTTTGAGGGAAAGACAAAAACCCCAAACACTTGCAGCTTCTTCACTCTATTTACTCAAGCTTTCATTGAGTAGAGTCTGAAAGACTCCCCAGAGTTGGCACACATCAGACCTGAGTTAAAATCTCTGCTGTGTCTAAGTCCATGCCGGAATTAACTGTCCCAGCAGCCACCCATGGCCCTGGTCAGTGCTCTGCCACTGGGCCTTTTCTTCTGCTCTCTCTCCCTCTCATCTTCCCACCCTACAGCAGAACAGAGTCCAGACCCAGCCCAAAAGCTTTGGTTTCCTGCACAGACGTTTCTGCCATTCCATCTGCTGTGACAGATGCACTGCCACCCTGGCACAAAACGTGCAAGCCACAAGCGAGGCCAGAAAGGCTCCACCACCAACTCTGTGACCTTCCACTGCTCCCTGGGCCAGAGCATCGTGAGGTGTCCTCCAAGTCACAACAAACCACCACGAACTCAAACCTTGTGGCCTCTCAGGCTACACATTTTAGGGGTTGAAACAGAATATATTTACTGAGGAATGTATGTTGATAACAGCTTATCAGACCAACACGGGCATCAAGTCTTACACTGGCCCACAGACTGCTTTAACGCCACCTGTTAACATGTCAACGTTTTACTGGGTGCAAGCAAAGCAAGAAACAGTGACCAAAACTTAGTGCTGGGGATAAATGACTTTAGGAAAGTTCCATTTCATTGCTCTAGATCACATTACACCTTGCGGGTGAGGGAGTTTAAAGTGAACTGCACACACATGGGAGCAGTAAGGATGGGAAGAATTCCAGCTGCTCATCCCACACCAGCAGCACTGAGAGTAGTTTCCTCGATGCTATTGCTCTGGTCACACTCATTAGCAGCCAAAAAATTGCCCTCTCCCCTTAACTGCTCACATGAGCAGTGTTAGTCCCTTGAGTGGCTGGATTTTGGAGAGATAGAACCCTACCTTTAACTACAGAAGGATCTCCTGCGTTTGATGAAGGACCTCTTGTGCACAACACTCCGAGTTCAATGCAACGTTCAAAAAATTGCCCATGATAATTGAGGCAGACAGGAGGCTTATTTCAGCCAAAGCTGTTTTACAAGAAATAGCTTTCTTCTGATTGTGCTCCACTTCAACAGTCCATACATAATTTAAAACCAATATATTTTCAATTATTTTGAGCTCCCTAAACAAGAGAATTTTTATGGATGTTAAATATAACCAGGTAATCATTAAAATGTTGCTTGTGTTGCAATTTTTTTTGCAGTTCAAAAGCAATGTTAAAATTTCTTAGTAGTAAATGAGACCTCTAGGGAGGAATGGTTAGAAAGAGGTTTAATCAGATTTTCCAGAAGAAAGCAGAGGAAAAAATCCAACAAAATCATCTTCAATTTTCCTGCTCTTTTGGAATCAAAGTCAAGCACAATAACTCATCCATAGCAGTTATTTCAACAGAAATATGTTCCTAATTACACACAAAAGTACTGCCCAGGTGAATTTAACTGCATGGCCAGAAATGTTTTGGCTGCACCATCCAGAATGTTCAGGATTGTAGACTAACATGACCTTATTTTTATTAAATTAAAATCAAAGCCCTGTAGGATGTTTTGAAATGCCTGACAGCTACTAAATCCTATCTCAGTGACACCTTAGTAAGAAGCCAGAAGAAATCAGCTCCATCCTCTTTGAGTAGCAGCTCAGTGTTCAAACTACAAGTAGGGTACAAGTGTTGTGCATGCAAAAATATAAAAATAGTAAAGAGTTATAAATATATAAAATATATAAAAATAGAAAATCTAACAAAGATGGACAGAAGTGTTGAGTGTTACAGGTTTCTTCTGGGTATAACTGATTGTCTCATTAAAATCCTGTATTCACATTTAGCATTTCCTGGAAGTTGGTTGTGTTTTACCTCAGGGGAAGAAGTTGCCTGTCACGCATCTATCACCTGCTGCTCCACTTCTGAACCACCAAGTCCTCTCTTCACAGTTTGCTTTTACATTTCCTGAGGTACTATTTTCAAAAGCACCCAAGCAGTGACAATTCCTTGGTTGTTTAAGTTCTTTTGTAAAACGGTTCTTGTTGCATTCAAATGGGATTGATGCACTACAAAAGCTCTCAGTTCCCAGTGCACACTTTGAGGCTGGTAGATCCCCAGCCTTACAAAAGAGCCTTATTCACTCCTCACAGCCCCCTGAGACTACAGAGCATTACAGAAGTAGCTGTAATACATCCCATATTTCTTCTAGTTTTGAAGCCAATGCAAGATTTCTTATCTCCACTTTGTGCACGGGCATATCAAAAGCCAGATATGTTAAATGTCTTCAGAAGTCTGACTCAGAGAATCCCTTACCTCTGGCATTATTAGTCACTCAAAAAATGTGCAGCTATTTTCTTATCCATAGGATAAGTGGTGAACTTCAGGCTTTTGTTGTCAAATGACTTTATGGAGTTAACCAATACTTGAAAGCAAAATACACTTTTAAAGAAATAAGAGGTAAAATTATATGAATCCATGCGAAAACACCCCCTTGGTGTCTCAGCATACTTAAGGTGACAGCTTTTACCCAGTTCTCAAGAAATCCTTAGGGAGGAATTAGGAAAACCTCTCAAGGCACAGTTACATGGTGCATAAATTAAATTTTATGCATTCAGGGTTAAACTAAACACAGCGAGAACATGAAATGGCTCCACAGTGCCAGAAGTGTTCCTAAAAATCCTACAGTTTTTATGCAAGAACTCTGCTTCCACAGGGAAGCAGTTTTGTTTCATTTTCCTCCTCTGAACTTTGGAAGAAAGCAACCCAACAACATCTTGACTTTGAAAAGTTATTCAAACTGCAATTGTATGGAGCCAACACTGCTGGAAAAACAGGGGGCTTGCATCAATTCTGTGCTTTCTTGACTTTTAAAAGCAAGTCTGCATGGGAGTATTTGGCCAAATTTTAAAGATTGTATTAAAATAAACCATTAAACACCAGACCAGCAATATTAAATGAATGCAGAGACCTCAGGAATGCTCTTCTAACACTCTTCATTTCTGTCACCAGGAAGAAGAGGAAGAACACATAAGCTCCATGAGACAGCTGACTGTCAGGTTACTGATAAGAATAAATGTCAAAAGAAATCAAACTGTCTAGAGTTCCTATTAATTTGTTTCTTGTACATTGAAGGAATTACAACTGAGAAGAAACCTGATGAACAATATTAATTTTGGTGTGTAAGTAGCTTGAGGATAAACAGTGATAGTCTCCAGAGCCAGCAGAACACTTTCCTTTATTTACTGAAGAAAACAATATATACTTGCATAAAGCCTATTTACAGTAAATTTATTTACATCTCCGAAAGCTCCTGTGTCAGTGCTCGTCCTTTTTAACCACACTACACCCTCTCACTTTTGGGGGAACAAACCAGAAGTGGCAGAATTTAAACTACAGCTGGAAAACTCAGATCTTTTTCGTAGTGTTTGCTATTTTCCAGGTGTATTTCCAGGTGAATTGTATAAGAGGACTCAGTGTGCCATCTTCTCTTTCATGAAATTATTTCTAACCCCAGTTTGACAAACCTGAGGAAAGAAGTAAACTTTGTTTGGTGCAATCCAAAAATTGCACAAGCAGGTATTTTCCCATAATTTCATTGCTTAAGCACTACTTTAGCACTAATTATCATCACAGAAGTCGACAGACAAATTCTCTGCTGCCATAAACAGTGGCAGTGGTTTCTGGACTAAACTCATTCTGCTGCTGTGCAGGAAGGGATGGTAAAACAAAAAAACAGAATCCACAACCTTGTCTTCTAATGGGATGGTCAAACTCCTCCATATGCCAGAACAAAACTGGGAGTTAAAATTAGCCCCATTTCTTTTTAGATTCCTCTTCAGTGCTATTTCCCATTGAGCAGGGGATCATAACAAATATTTAGTGCATGACAGGAGCTATTCCCCTCTTCCTTTACTACATTGGTAAACTTGGTGAGCCTGAGATATGCTGGGAAAGGTTCCCCACAGTGACACTTGGCACTGGGATTTGCTGATGTGAAATCAGCTTTACCACAGACTCTCAGGTTTAAGACCGGGTCTTACGATATTAGCTGGAGCTGTGCTCTGCAGTTTCATGCTGGCTGATTTATTTATTCTTTAAAAACCTTAACATATCATTCAGACGAGTCACAGTCAGCATGGCAACATCTTATTTAACAGATCTCTTCCCTGTGCACGTTCAGTCCGTTCTGCTGACCAGGTTGTGCTGGCCCAGTGCTCCAGGAGCCAAGATCCTGCCTGCACCAAGCCAAAGGGCCAAGGCCAGATCCATTTCAAATCTCAATTCAGTAAAAGAACCAAGAAAAAGATTACAAGGTCAGGACACAAAGCGTATTCAGGGAGGAACTGCAAGGAGTGGGCAGAAAAAGAATGGTGAATCAGGACCTGGTATAACCCAGAGTGAAGACATTAGAAAGAGAATAACAAAACTGGAAGGATGTATAATTTAAAGGAGAAAACAGAGCAGAGAAACAAGGGAATGTTTTATTATATTGCTCAGTTGCAGTGATAAACCAAAGTGATATACACCTAGCCAGCACAGAAGAAACAGAAGAATTCAAAAGAGAAAAAAAGGATGCAAAGAATCCATAAATTATTTTGCAAGGTATAGTATTATCTGATACAAAATTTAGCGCTAGGATGTTACAATAAATAATCCAATAAATATTAGCATTACAATATGGAATAGAACAAGCTGAGTTGGGAACATGTACCGAAGTTCACGGAGGGCAGGGAAATGTCTAAAGTAGGGCTGGTGCTGCTCACCACTTTGGGGAGAGATGAAGAGCATAAGAAATCCATCTTCAGTATTGTAAGTGACATGAGTTTCTAAAATATGCATCAAATGAAACACCAGAGAGATGAAAAGGGCCCTTCTTCAGCAGAAAACTCCAACCTTGCTGCCAAGGCAGGATGCCAGGGAAACAGCCACGTCTGGGTGCCTGGTGCAGAGCCTGTGCCTGCAGGGATGCTCCCCATCCATCAGCAACATTTATTTTTCATCCAACCTCCATGAGCAGAAAGTGATACCCGAAACAGGCAGGATAATTTGTTCCACTAAGACACAGAAGATTTGCTCCACGAGTGCTAAGGATTAGACTCCTAAATTGCCTGATTTAATTTTCGTTTCACAAAAAAAAAATCAGGCACGTCAGTGGAAATAAGGCAGTGAACTTCAGTCTCCTGAACGTCCTGGGGAAAGGTTTTTCAGGCTGAGAGCGTGACCTGAAAGGATCTAAACTGTTACAACTGGGGAAGCACCTCAGTGTTTGCTTCTATTATCTTGAAACTCCTGTCTTTTGTTTAATCCTTATTTCTGGATATCAGAAGAACTGTTAGGTATGTCTTATATTAATAGAAAATAAATGCTTCCCATGCTTGTAAAACATTATAACCTCAATAAACATTTTTCTAGGCATTGCTGTTGGGAGACATTGTGTCCTGTATGTTATGCTGGGGTTTATGGTGTTGTGTGCAAATGACACCTAAAGCCACAGAAAAATGAACACCCAAAGCAAGGAATAGTCTGTGAAAAATAACAACTAAAGCTTTGAGGAATATTGTATCAGTATTTTTAATCAAACAGAGTCATCAGGTGTCATGTTTATGTATGTGTGTATATATGTAAAAACCAACTTAGGCTTTGTGGAACAAGACCCAAGATACAAATCATGAGTCTTTTCAAAACTTTGTGATTTGTTTTGTAAATTTTCTAATCCATTTTCTCAGAGTTGGGGCAGGGAAAAAAAAAAAATTGCTAAGGTAAAGAACAATGAACCTAAACCAATGCATATTTAATCTCAGCTTAAAGAAAACAATTTAAAACCCATTTTGAGAAACATGGAGGTGTTGCCCAAGTTTTAGCTTGTATGTCAAGCTGATTTGATATTTAACATTCAAAGTAAACCAAACAGTGCAAACAAGCTTCTTCTAGAACTAGAGATGAAAAATGGATAGAAGCTTATTGATTCAACAAAACTACCATTTTAGTACAAAGTTCAGCTTTAAACTTCCACCAGAATAACTGCAATGGGGAAAAGGTTATTCATTTAAAGCATTCACAAGTGTGGTTTCGGGGGTGATGGGGGATGAAGATGAGTTGGGGTTACACACAAATAGTGAACTCTGGTTTTATGAAATGGGGGAAAAGGGAGGGAGGAAAATCCAAACCACCAAACACAAGAAAATGCCTTTTCCTTAGGAGTATTTCCTTCTGATTACTTGACATATCTACACCAAATTTGTTGGGATGTGTTCTGTATAATAAGCAAGTCCTCAAATGTTTAGTAGCTCACCTTGAACTAACTCCCTCAAACTACTTGAACACTTTGCTGCTGGAAAGCAAGGAGGCAAATGCTGGGAACTGGGTAAAACTGTAGTTTCCAAGGAAAAGAGGTTAAGGCTGATTCCAGCAAGACTTTCAGTGCCTCTGCCACCAACTTCACATCCAATATCCAGGAACCAAAAACCCAAAGAGCAAAGCACAGGTCCTGCTGAAGATCTCAGGGCTCAGAGTTACAGCACTGCCCTAAGAATTGCTCTGGCCAATACAAGAATGAAAAAAACCTCATTTTGTGTTATGAATCACTAAGTACTTTCACATAAGAATTATTATTATTTGTAATGAAATTTCCCAAGCTGGTTGTTTAATTGTGAGGCTGCAGGAATACCTGAACAGGGCAGAGACATAAGCAGACAATTTGATTCTCACTGCAGCACTTCCAAAATGTCTTTTCTGGGTACTGATAACAGACACAGAGCTGCTTCCTCTCAGACAAGTAGTTACAGATGGAAACACTGCAGAATGCTTCACAAAACCCAGTCACCCACAGATTATTTCAGATTCAAGCTGTGTGTTCCAAACATTGATTCACTCTATTTTTCAATTTTCGAGCAATATATTGTTTATATAAAAGGAGAAAAGTCAATGTATGCATATATACACACAGATACACGCACACTCTGTTTTAAAAGTCTTGCTCAGGGAAATGAAACAAACTGAAACACTGCAGCAAATGTAACATAACTTGGGAATTACTAAGTTTCTTGTCTTTTCTGCATAAAAGTGACATAAGTGGGAGACACTGGATCCATGTGCACTTGAGTAACTTGGCAGATACTCGCTGTAGGCTCTGTGTCTGACACAAAAATCTCACAGCCCTCCCTCTCAGATGTTCTCTAAGTGGAGACAAACGTCCATGAGAATAGAGTTCACCCAAACTCAACTCACAAGGACTGCAGCAGTCCCTTCCTGACACAGGTCATTGTTTCACAGAGTTCACGGCCCTCACTTTCCAACAGCAAATCTGGCATTTCAAGAGTTTGACTTCACCAGGGTTTCTTACATTAAACAAAAGCAACAAAAAAAAAAAAACAAAAAAAAAAAAAAAAAAAAAAACCCCAAAAAAAAAAAAAAAAACAAACAAACCCAGAGAACAAAACCGAACAAACAGCTAGGCATTCCAGTGGAATTACACATAAACCTGTGGTATGCACCATAAATATTATTTCAGAGCTTTCAAATCTATGAATGAAGGTTATATATTCAGCTCTTGGTTTAAGAGGTTAGGATACATTTCTCCACTTCTCTTAATGCTTCAGAGTTTAAAATCAGGGAATTTGTTTCTCGAAGTGCATTGCAGGGGGAGAAAAAAATCTTTTAAAGGAATTGCAGTATAGAAAAAGCATTCCTGGTCACATGGGAGGTTCTCACTAAAAATTGAAGTGATCACAAAACTCGGGGATGGTGGTAATTAGAATCCATCACGGGTTATTTCAGGTCATGCCAGATGATCTTATCAAACCACCAAATCCCAGAAAGCTGAGAGAAACAAGAACTTGTTTTCTTTTAATGATAAAGAACCAACTCCTTTGATGAAAAGCTCTTGGCCAACCTAAAATCTGTCAAACCAGCTCCAGGGGAGAACTGTCTGTGTAACTTCAGAGCATGTGCTTAACCTTTAATCATTTGCTTACAGTCTTCATTTTCCCAGGCTTACACCTCACTCTTTCCTTTCCTGGAGATGACATGTTTATTCCTGAAATAATGAGAAATGCACTTTTTGCTATTGCATAGAAAGGACTGAAATAGCAACTTATGCCTTGGCTTGATCTGCATTGTTCTCTTTCCTTTATGGTTTGTTCCTTCATTTTAAAATGAAAAGTGCTAAAACTGAGGCTCCAGCAAAAACTTCCTTCTATAAAGTTTAACCCAAAATTATATCCCAGAAGAATTATAGCAATATTACAGTGTAATTATAGGTATTATTGTGGAATGCATTGTTTTTTCCAGGGATCAACTGTTCCAGCATAGAAGGGGGCAACTGGGGGCAGCCAGAGTAAAAGGACACTCCAGGTGGATAAAATATGTGAAAATAGATTGTAACTAGGTTATGTGGAAATCTTAAACCACATCTCATTAGGCATTTTTGCTTCTGAATTAAAGGAATAAAAGCCCATCTGCTAAGTAATACCCTGTTGTTCATGAAATACACGATTTTGTCTGATTAAAGTGGACTAATTTCCTGAGATGAAAGGAGAGAAACTTGTGAATGAGCCACAGAAGGCATTTTGAAACCACAAAAAATAAATCAGATGTAGCCAGTAATGAGATTGTGCTGTACGGAGTTCTGTAACACCATTGCTGAACTTCCCTAGGAGACCACGGTGTTTACACTGCTTTGCCATTAATAACACAAGAAAATCCTGTGTTAAAAATCAGACAGTTAAAAAGAGAAGTCACGTGCAAGGCACAAAACACATTCTTTTGCATTTTACATGCTCAACTGCTGATCAAGAAACATTTTTTGAATGCACACTCCTGAATTTCCTCTGCAAGTTTTCTGCATAGTCAGAACACCTCCCTGGGCACGTGATTAACCTTGCAGGACCCTCAGGGTGCCAAGAATTTGGCAATACCTGAAAACACAGACAAGTTATTGTTTTATGTTGGCATTTCAAGCAAGAATCTGTGTCCTGGTAAGGGCAGCATCTTTTTCCAGCAAAGCTCCTTCAAATCCCAGCAGAACTTGCCATGTTTCGGAAAAACTTGAATCCCTCAGCTAATTCAGATTTTATTGTTTAAGTTTGTTCTGTTTGGGAAATAGAAAGACCATACACAATGCAAATGGAAGAATTTTAAGCCTTGCAGTCTGACAGACAGGGAATTTCAGTGTTCCCCACCCACAGCAGCCACCATTCCACAGCCCTTGCTCACATTGTCTGAGTGCCAGCAGCAGCAGCACCATGGGTTTGTTGGATCTGACAATGTCTCACCTGCAGGTGCCATCAGAGCTCTCAAAACAAATCTCAAAGACAAGCTCAGGGTTATGAATCGTTCTCACATCTCGATAAATACTGTCCTGAATATATCTAACATACAATGCACTCTATTAAGATGTGTGTGGGCTGGAGGATGGGTTGGCTTCAAAATGAGGTGTATTTTCAAATTACAAAAGGTATTCACTTCTAAGAATCACATCATTGTAAAATCCATCAACTTAAAAAAAAAAAAAATTTGCCTGAATAGGAAAAGGATTCTCAAAAGCAATCCATTAATCCTGCTTTATCATAATGCTCAAATACACTTCAAACACCCTATTAACCAGGTCACTGCAACTTGAGCAAGCTGAGCAAGACTTCTCTCTCTGATTCCATTTAATTCATACTCATATCCAGTAAGCAAATTATTGATTCCTGTTAGGGGAGTTGCTGTTCCATTGTTGTTCAAGAGAATTTCTTAAGTGCAGCCTGTCATCCATTATGTCCCAAACGTTCTCACTTCCATATTCCATATAAATGCTGACAGAAGAACAGCTTTGATGCTTTGCCCATGTCAGAGTACAGCAAAGACAGGAGAACCTGTGACAGGGGCCTCCATTTGTAAAGAGATAAGCAAAAACCTGATCTTGGTTATTAATAAATCCAGTCTAACAGTCTTTCACATCACATAAATAATTCCATTCCATTTTTATCAAGCAGCAAACATTAGGTGGAGAGATAATACTGATGTTTGTCAAGAAAGAATCAATGAAGATAAAAGTGCTCCCTTTATTGATTGCTACATGTTCCTTTGAATTAAAACACTGCTAGGCAATGTCTCAATGTTGAAAAAGTAGTGATCTGCCATTTATTTGCTTTAGTGTGAGATAGCTGCTGGATGGAATTTCCCTTTAGCCAAAAAGCCTATATTCAGCATAAATTAATTGTTCTCCTAATTCGTTTTGTTCAGCTGTGTTAATGTTCTCAATGCCATAATTCCTTTCTATGTAAATAATTAATTGGATTTTTCTTGGGAGCTTGAACGCTCGGAAGATTGTAACACATTGAGTTCCTCATGCAGACCTGAGCAGCTCCTTGTGGAGACCTGCATGGTTTGAATAATGGAGAATCTTTGGCTTCATCCCCCAGAATACTCCTTTATTCAGTCCACAGATATGAAAATGTGTTTGTATTTAGGTGCTTGACTCTCTTTCCCCTCTTAGGGCTCTAAAGAAATATTTTGTATGAGCAGATCCAAGAATTCTTCATGCCGTGATACCTTTTAAAAGTTTTCATCTGCTCTGGAAGAGTACAAGGGGGAAGTTGTACCAATATTTACACACAGTAATTTTAGTTCAAATGGTAAAACTCTGTCACAAAATGTGTGTGATAGACTGAAAAAAGACCAGTCAGGCAATGGAGTTTCTGCCTGGGTCATTTGAAATTTGTTCTGAAGCAAGAGAGGGAAAAATTAAAAAAAAAACCAAAAAACAAAAAGAGAAGAGATCATTGTGATTTAGTTATTCAATTTTTGCAATTTAGCTGCCACAATTCATTTCCTTAATTATACTGAAATCATTTGCCCTGAGTGTTAAGCAGACATTTCCCCCCCCACACAAATGATAATATATGTAAAAAGCCTTTGGGGCTCAATGAATTATGTAACATATGTTTTCCTCCAGTAGGACTGGAGATCACTTGTGGAAATTTAATAAATATAGGAAATTATAACAACTGGGGAAAGCCAGGTTAGTAAAATGCTTTATCTGCTGCCTCTTTTTTTTAAAAAATTTCTGATTCTTTTTAAATGAACTCATCCCACAAACCAGAAGTGATACAGGAAATCCAGTCTGGCTTTTAGATCACACTGGGGAAAAGAGTAAATGTTTGTAAAAGCACATCAATATATTCACATAGTGTCAGGGTCATGCTGCAGTACCTGCACAAGAGCAATCAGAGCTGGAATCAATGTGAGATTCCAAAATGCAGAAACAGGAGGAAATAAATGTGGAGAAGAGAGAAAACAAATGCCAGCAACCCCTCTTGCAATTCAGACCCCTTGTAAACGTCTCCAAGGAGCTTTAAAGGGAACAGCTCCTTCAGAAACTTCAGGTGTTTTTTCTTTAAAAGGAAAGTTGATGGTTCTTCATTTGCATTAAACTATAAGAGCTAGAGACTTTGAGAGAATTAGTGATGAAATTAAGGGAGTCAGAAAACAAAAACTTGTGTCTTGGTATCAAAAAAATGGGTATTTAAATGCTATTGTTATCAGTATACACTGATATGAGTATATACTCTCTGCTGATATTTCATTAGTAAAGATTTCCTTTAACCTGAAATACTTCTGGCTTTAAAAGTTAAAAATCTTTGACATTTAAATACTCTAGAAAATGAACAAAATAATGATGAAATGTAGTGAACCTCTGCTATTACTTCTAGCTAAGTAAAATTTAGTATTAAAAAAACCAAGCTATTTCAATTCCACATTCACAGAATGGTTAAAACATCAAAAATCTGTAACAGTCTCTTCAAATATTCATCCTCTTTAAAAAGGCAAAGGACCATGTTTTTGTCTCTGGCAAACAGAACTGATGTGTGTTATGGTCAGTATTTTTCGCCTCATGGGGTTTTTTTTCTAATCTCCAAGGGCCTTGGTGTCATATTTAACTTACAACCTCTCCTCACTCCCCACACATTTTAAACCCTCTGAATATTTGGCTGTGTCTTCACTGAACACAGAAGGGGAAAAAAAAAAAAAAGCTTAATTTGCAAGTGTCACAAGGTTCTCATTGTCACTTTGCTTCACTTTCTTAATATTCTTAGTCTTGTTCATTCTACTGCACTAATTCTATCAACAGCACTCAAAAATAGCTGTGCAAATGAAGCTGCCTGTGGGAGCAGAGAAAAGGAAAGCAGACAGAATATCAGCAAAAACATATGAAATAAATAATACAGTGCAGCCTTGTGTTCTCTCACAGCAACTGGACACCAGGACTTTAATCTGTTCTCACAAAATCTCCACAAAGTCTGATTTTGCAGGTCTGTAAAGTCACTCTCATTTCCAGAAACCCTCTCATGTCCCCACTTCCCCAGAAGAGCAATGGCCAATGAGCTGGATTACCATAAATTCAGCAATCAAATTTACACAGCTCTGGAGATGCAAGTAAAATGAGTATTGTATCTTCATTTCCTTTGTGGCACTTTATCAACCTCTTCCTCTGCTGATGGTAGAAGTCAATAAAATCCTATTAACACTAAGATGTTGTATTAAGTTTGACAGTTTACAAATTGCAGGGGTTTTCATTTCAAATATGAGCAGCTTGAGATACTCTGGAGTTCCACTGTATAAAATTGTTAAAGTTGGAATAAAGCAGATAAAATAATTTGGGGGTATTTTTTTTTCCTCTCCTTTTAAAGGAGGCTGCAGAAGGAAAATCAAACATGAAAAATAACCTTATAAGCCTTCCTGGGAGATTAACATTAGTCTAACCAGGAAGACGAGAAAAATCATAACAGATCTATATTTTGAGCAAGGCATTCCCCTTCCCATGGACTCCATGGGCTCTGTATCAGCTCTGCTGCTCTCTCTAATCACAAGTAACTACCTTTGCAAAATGACTATCACATCCTAAGAGAAAAAGGCTTAAAGCAACTGAACCTTTAAATAGGTAAATAAATAGAGATACCAGCAGCAGGGATGGAGTTGGCACTTGCAGAAACAGCAATCAAGGGTATGGCTGACCAGCTGGCAAATGAATTAGGAATTGTGCCATAACAAACTTAGGGACAAAGCTAAAGCTACTCCTGGAACTGGGCAAATTGCCATCATTTCTGCAGTTATCCACCTGGTGATTTAAGTTCTCCTTAAGTATTATTTGAGGAAAACAAACACCAGTCCCAGTTGGTGTTGCTCTTCCAGTTTTTTCAGATGAAAGGTGTTCTCTCAGAGAAGAGCATGGTAGCAAAAGGCATTTAAGCAAACTCTAAAATCCTTTCCTAAATAAGAGATATAAACGCAAAGCAAGTCACTGGAAATGTGAGAGAAGGAAGAAAAAAACCTCCTTTTTTTTCTTTTGTTTTACTTTTAAAAAAAAAAAAAAAAACAAAACAAACATGTCCTTTTAAGTAGAATTGCAAAGCCTGTCAAAAATTTAGTATTTACTGGACTCCTCAAGGATTTGGATTCTCCAAATTGAATCATTTATTAAATCAGGAAAGCATCACTCAGATACTCAAGTCAGAAAATAATACGGGGTTTGTATTGTTTGGACAGCCTTTTTAATACCAACAATTCCAAACAGCACCGAGTTGTGGCTATACATAGATTCCTCAGATCACCACTCTCACTGCAGAAGACAGTCTTGGACTGCTCACAAGACAGAGTGGGAGGCTTTATTTTGAAGCAAACATTGCCTCCAGTAAAGGATGTTTGCACACAGCAATAACTTGCCAGTGTTTAAGGCCAGGAGCATTCATAACACCCACTTACAAACATTCAA
Source organism: Pachycephala philippinensis (assembly GCA_013397055.1). Lineage (NCBI taxonomy): Eukaryota > Metazoa > Chordata > Aves > Passeriformes > Pachycephala > Pachycephala philippinensis. The sequence continues at coordinate 99,497 of VWZT01008935.1, forward strand.
ATCTATCTTTTTTTTTTTTTTNATATGTCATGGCAGGAAAAAAACTTCTGCTTCAAGTAATTTTGTCCAGCTCTGATAGCTGGATCATATCCAGCCATCTATCCCTCACCCTGACTGCAGATCATTCCCACACCACCAGCACCCCATATATCCGTGGACACCCCAAAAGTGCTAAAATATACCCTGCATAAAGGTGCATGTGATGCTGCCTGGTCTCCCTCTGCCGTCCTTGAGCTCGGAGGAAAGGGACAGTGGCAGAATTGTGTGAATTCAGCACCATAGTTAATTTATTGGCACGATGATTTCGCTGGTTTAAGTGGTTAGGAGTTCAATCTTGCAGGTTTAAATCTCACCTTAAGCAGCAGAACGAAAAGATGTCTCTCTGTAGTGCTCAGAGAAAATAACGTGCTTGGGAAGGTAGAATTTCAGGGGTGAAAACTGAACAACACATGTAAGTATTTATGTGATTTGCTTGTTTGTAATGCATGACCTGTCTAAACTGCCAATTAAAGCTTAGAGCAGGCCAAGTGACACCTTTACACTGCCGACCCACTCCCTAAAACCACTCACAGGGGAAGTCAGGGTTTGGAAATAAAACTCATAAACCCAGGGAAACAACATCTGAAAGGCTTTCTTCCCAAAACATTGGCTGTGATTTGTACTGTGTCACCTCATCAGACCTTTGCATTCAAAGCTGCACATTCAATGTGTCAGATGTGGTGAGCCACAGCACTTTAGGTACAGGGGATATTTTAGCACCTGGGACATACTGAGAATGGATTGTGTTAAGTGCCCAAATCTCTGAAGAAAGGAAGGGATCTTAATATTACTCCCCAGCCAAACTGAAATAATTGTGTGCTGTCAAGTCAGCAGTGAAACATGAACACAGAGCACAGGACAAACCTTCTCCCTGCCTTGTTGTGATATTGTTATGAGTGATGCATTTTTAGCTTTATATCAGGAGATAACATCTCAACATCTTTGGTATTTTACTGCTGTGCTGACTAACAGAATAAAGCGTGTGAACCCTTTTTATTTTCTGGTTCATCAGTTTTATGTTCTTATTTACTTGCCATACATTTTAAATCTGATGATACCCAACACAGGCATACATGCTGTTTTTAAGAGATATCAGCTGACTGTCTTTGATTTCATAAAAGCCTATTTTCAAGATATTAGCTGCGTACATGTGTATTTTTTTTAATGCACAAGGTAAGAGTCAAAGGAGAGACAAAGCAGATGGAAAACACATTCACAGATTCTTCCCTAAACAGAGGAAACACCCCATGGTGGCCTCACAAAAGTTGATTTTGTGCACTCTGCTGGACCAGGCACAGCCCCAGATTCCTTGCTGCTAATATACAACATATATTCTATTCGAATTTATGAGAAATATGTGTATTCAAGCAATCTCCAGCCTGCCTTGATTAGCTGATTAACTGAAAGGTTTTCTTCCACAAGAATCTGTTGTGTTAGAATCCTTGATGTCATCTCCTCTATATAATAACAAATAAGAATGTATTAGAAATACAGGCCTTTAAAAGGGAAGTTCTCTGCAAATTAACAGAAAAGTATTTATGTTTACATCTGCCTGCCTTAATTTCTTGGTTGTTTGTTTTTTCACCAACACATCTCTCCTAAAGCAACAGAACTCATTTGTTAAGTCTTTGACTTCCTTAGCCCCTCATGCATTCCCTGATTCAGCAGGAGCACTGTCAAACACCTGGTGCTTTGCTGTTCCTGAGTAGCCCAATTATCACTTGGATTGCATCAAAATTAGGTTCTTTTTCAAATGGCTCAGCTGCCCTCTCTTGAGATTATTTTCATGCTCAAACTGTGGCTCTCAAACAAGGGGTGTTGCACAATCTAAAGCAGATTTCCTCTGCCTCTCTCTCTTTTCATCTCTCCCAGGCTCACAACAGGGTAACAGACAAACAGGAGTGAAGATGTGAGGAGCCAAAACACAAAAGAGGCAGAAAGCCGCTCTTGGCAAAACCAGGAGACAACAGGGCAGCTCTAAAATAGTTGAGGATGGCTGCAGGAGATCTGCAGTCCAGAAACCTTCCAGAGATGCCCAGGCAGGAACATGCATCCCACAGGCTCCTTCCCATGCCCCTTCCCCTCCCTGGCACTGCCAGCAGAGATAGCACACCCCTGCCCACAGCACACCCCTGCCCAGGTGCTTCCTTCCCCCAGGAATCCTGGAAGTGCCCCGAGGAGGACTTGGCCCTTTTCCCTGCTCCTGCTGTCCCATGTAACACCTCAGGGAGACACAGAGCTCGTGCTGGGATGGTTTATAAAAACCCAGTGATCAGACAATGGCAAAGTTTTCTAAACACTGGATTAGTTTAAAATGTATTTTGTCTGCTTGAAAAAAAAACCCCAAAAAATGGCTTTAGCTTTCTCCACCTTTTAGATACATCTGATGGTCTGAACCTTCTGCAAGCAAACTAAATATAAATTAGGCCACATTTGTGCAGAAGACAAACAAACACTCTCAAACAAACCAGAGGCCTTAGGTTACTTTTAGCACTTCTTTTAAGAACTTTCATCAGATGAGCAAGAACAGTTTGCTGCTACAACTGGATGAAGTGGTAAAGCACCTAGTCTAACAATGTGTTCTTGATCAAAATATTATATTAAAGCTACAGATTAAATGGAATTCTTTAGGAGAATAATGAAAGATTAGGTCATAGTACTGAGAAAAATGATTTCATAATAAACCAAAGTGCAGAGAACACGTTTGAGGCATTGCTAGAAACCAGTAAATACGTGTGCTTCTCCCTCTGAGAACTGCAGTTTGCTATTACACTAATCTGATGCTTTCAGATTTCCTTATGAATTAAATTTTCCTCTCTTAAGGGCCTCAAGCTCAATAAAACTCTTCTCTAAGCATTGAGGAGCCCTAACATTTCCTCATTTAAAAAAAGAAAAATCAAACCAAAACCATTGTTTCTTCAGTCTGAAGACTTTAGCCTAACTCAAGTAAAACAAAGTAAGATAGGCACAGGGAGAGCTGCCCTGATTTTCTCCAGAAGAATCAAGGTGGTTACCATAAAGGTTTAAAGGTTAATCAATTAATCAATTATGAAAGGTTAATCAATTACCTAGAATAAGAGCAGCCTTGAGTTCTACAAACTACAAATTGGATTTGTCATATAGAAATACTTCTCTTAGTCGCAGTAGCAAATGGGAAATAAACCTGCAATATAATAAAAATAATATTCATAAGAAAACCTAATACTCAGGTGAAGTAAGTTTATAATTTAGCACAATGTTACAAACAGTAAAAAGTTCGTTCTTCTACTAAACTTTGCAAGTTTTGCTCCTTCCCAGCTGGGAACAGGAAAAACAAACAAACAGCCCATGTACAGAATAATGTTTTACAGTAGCAAAATTGACTAGAGATGCAAAATTTAACCAAAAATTCAGGACTTTTCCAATGTCCATTTACGAGTCTGGGTCTATTTTGTGGTGTATTTTAAGAGCATTTAACATAGTATTACAATGAAAAATGGGCATCAAATCTGCTGCTTAATAAAGTCACCAGCTACAGCAGGTTTCTGGTTATTGACAGCATTTTTACAGCACTGACCAGGATTAAAAAGGCATCTCTTGTTATGAAAGAACATTTCTGCTTTCAACCTCTATTCCCAGATGTTTACACTGTCTGTTCAAAGACCTATTAGATCTAAACTCTTTGATATATGACCAGCTACTCCTGCACAGCTTTTTGTTAACTGAAATCTAAACCCAGCAGGGAAAAGGACAAATCAGTTCTTTTATCAAATGTTTTCAGTATCAATTCACTATGAACAGGGATGTTCTTTGCTTGGTTTTTCAGTGCCCCAGTACATCAGTTTAGAAGGATGAGTGAGGAACAGAATTCAGCTCTTTACTAATATATTTTTAAATGTACTGAGGAACATAAATATGAGCAGTTTTGGTTTTGAATACAGATTCCAGTGGAAAGTTCTGGATATACACCCTGAATATATTTCCTTATTTCTCCCCTCAAACACCACTGCAGTGAGTGCCAGTCTGTTCACACTGGGGTAACTTCTGGCACTCCTTATGCCAAATATTTAATTTTAAAAACTGAGAAGCAACCTTCAGATTTAGTTCAGACATTTACCATTTATAGGAGCAATGAGAAGCACGTTAAACCAGGAATTAGTAAATAAAAAACATCCAGCAAATCTTAATTAATTTCTTGAATGAGAGAAAGTTTCTCTTGCAAAACCCAGGAACTCAGCCCAAACCACAAGCAAAGCAAGCAAATAAAGAAACCACACACTCCAGTCGTTCAAATCAAAGGCAAAATTAAGTTCAGGAGCTATGCAGAGCTGAGAAGGTTTTAACTATACACACACAGAGTACCAACAGCGTGAAAACAAAGCCAAACACTGACCCAAATAATTTGTTGGTATATTAAACCTAAAAATTTTTCAGCATTAAATTTAGATTATTTTTTTTTTAACGAAGTGGAGTTCTGAAAGCAAACAGAGCACTTAATATTAATTGCTCGTCTTGCCAATAGTGCTAAACCACATCCACAACCCAACATTTAAAGCTGTATTATTTCTTCAGGAAAGGAGTTCTCACACAGATCTCTCTCTGTCTCTGCTCTGCATTGTAATTGAGCAGAGGTCTACAAATTAAATGATGCATGAATGTGTGTAGATTCAGAGTTCAATTTCTTCAATCAAAAAATCCAAAAAGCACTGCCAAAGAAGGAGGAAAAAAACCCACCAAAAAGAAAAAACAGCATCTGCTAATATTAAACTCTGACTTCGCCACTCCAAACAGAATCACAAAACCCCATCTAATGACAGAATAATTAGGCATCCATAAAGAAATCATTGGAACATTGTCAGAAGTTGAGTCTTTGGAAAAAAATAAAAAAGATACAAATATCAGCACTTTCCCCAGCATTCCCCAAGCCTGTGCCTTTTGCTTCCCCTGACTGACTCCAATCAATGAGGCAGCTGCAGTGGGTCGAACACGGCTGGGATAAAATGGCACCTCATGAAGTAACTGCCTTCATAGATCTCCCCAAATGAGTCATAAAGCCATTCATCAATATCCCACCTCGTGCAGCACGGCACAGGCGGAGGGGAGCGCTCCGAGCAGCACAGCTCACTCTGGGATTCCATTTGCAGCCCATAAATCAGGATTTCTTACATTCGGTGCCACCATTAAGTGAGGAATGAGAACCTCCACTATCATTAGTCGACAGCTAACAAGGCATTAACATTTTCATTAACAGTGTTGACAAATCCAAATCGATTTTAAAAGCTCATTTGCATCATATCCTAAAATTGTGAAGTAGAAGGGAACAGTCTGACAACTTGATTATATGCTATAGCTTAAATTTTTGTTTTCCTGCTTATGTATAGCTGTAGAGTGCACGTCGCATCTGGTTATGTCCTGGTGCCCTCAGATATTCAGTTTGCCACTGCTGTATTAATGCTTTTGTGCACACAGAGACCTGAAACACCCAGGGGTGATGGTCTGAGAGAGGGTTTAGTTTGTGAGACACCCAGTCTGAGCCCTCATTTCACCCACACTGCACCAGAGACAGGCACCAGATCCTCTCCCCCTTCGTGTCCTGACTTTTCAGGATAGGCAGACCCTTTTTCGTGGAATTAGGAAGGGTCAGTCCCTAAAGAAGTTCAGCAGCCATTCAAAATGAAAGCCTGTAATGTACACTAGACACTGGTGACTTTTTCTTTGAATTCCAATACATTATCTGATATTGCTTTCAAATTTCACTCAAAACCCTTCAGCCAAATTAAGCACACCTACAAATTTAAAAAAACAAAAATCGTTCTGTAATTAACAACCCCTAAAATGGACTAATTAAATCATGTTTCAATGTTCCAGATTTGGTACATAAATATAGTTAATCTTTCTTCTTTTTTGCAAAAAATTTTGGTATGATAGAGAGCAAGCAATTCTGAGAAACAGATTCACACGAGTGTATGTTCAGAACAGGAAGAGTATTAGACAATTTCAAATTCACAGATACCTTAACAGCAAAACATACAACATTTATTGTAGTAATTAAGAAGAATGCATTTTTCTGTTATACATTTTTGGCTTTAGTGAGAGTTATATGCATTTAGCAATATGATCCTTTAATTTTAAGTAAGAGGAACCTATTACAGCCCCCAAGAAAATTAGAAGGTTAAAAAAAGAAATCATTCTGGAGTTGGGTGTGCTGTGCACAGCCTCCCTCAGCTGCTTTCATTCCTCTCTCTGGAGGAGCACACAAACAGGAACCAGTGCTGCATTTACCTTCTCCCATTTCCACCTGTAGCCACAGGGTTTAAAAATGAAAGCAAACCTGCTACCAATTAAGTGGCTTTGAATTAGACACTGCTTGCCCAGAACAACTGCTTCAAAATCGATTTCCCATAAATTCATCTTTGCAGTCAAAGCTAACGTGCTTTGCCATTTTGGCAGCAGGAAGGTGAAGAGCAACCAGTGCATGATGTGGAAGTTGGTGCTTTCCTCTCACTGAGTTACAAAAACCTCTCAAGCTGCCAGTGACAAGCCGGGGTTTATCTGTGCTGCCTTGCAGAGCACACACAGCTCTAAGGCTGCTCCCACAACCTCTGCCCCTAAAGATGGATAAGTTCTTCTCTTGGATACAAGGCAGGACAAAACAAAAAAGCCAAAAAAAAAGGCACAAAACCTGGCAAAATAGAAACACAACCAAAAAAACCCAACCACCACCAGCCATGAAAAGTGTATTTAAAATATACCAGCAGCACAACATACTATTTGAAGATGTTTTAGAGGATTGATGTCAAAAGCAATGTCCTTGATGAATAATCAGTATTCATTTGAAGCTTCTGATATTTTAATATTCCTAAAAGTCACACTAGGAATTCTCTTTCAAGACCCAGACAGTTCTACCAGAACTAGCCAGTTTTGAAGTGTTTGCCATTTAACACTGGCTTTCTAATTTCACCAGTTTACAAGCTCTCCTTCAAAAAATTACTTTTTTAACAAAACTTTAGAAACTTGAATTTTCTATTTGCCAATTCTCCTGCACCGGGAAACTTTATACACGTTGGTATTTTAAAAACTTATGTGCCTTGCCTTACATCTCCATAATTACAACTATTAGGATCCTGGTTAAACCGAGACAAATAACATCATTTGTTAACTAAAGGCTTTGCTGCCTGGGATGTTTTTATCCCTGAACATGGCAGGAAAGCTGCTGCTAATGCCTGTTCCATGGGCAGTAAATTGCCCAAGGTGCAGGCAGCCCCAGCACAGGCTCCGTGGCCGGGTTTGCTTAGGCTCTGATCAATAAGTTCTGTGCATCTTGTCTATATTGGAGCTCTCCTTATTACAGGCTCGATTGATTCCCCGAGCAACAGCAAAGATTGTACTCCATGGGCAGAGCAGATGTTGTTCTGACCTCCACCCACTGGCTCTTAGAGTTTTCTGTCTGCCTTCAGCAAAGAAAAATATCCCAATGAAGAAAAATACCCAGGCTCACATCGTGCCCTTGAACAATGGATGTTGCATTCGTTATACAGAAGTTTCTGCTAAAGCTCTCCTTATTTTATTTTAAAAATGCAAACACCCACGTAAACACCCACCATGAAAATCACAGTAAACTACTCATTCCTAAGAATTTTAGAGAAATATCCTTGACTTTTAAAAAGTTAAAATTTGTGAAAAAGTGCACAGCAAATTCTAGAAGGCAAAGCTAAAGCAAAACAAAGAATCCATTTTCTGAGATTGCTGTAAGCTATAGATCAACACAGAAATGCCACCATTTACCAATACCACAGATTGATATCGGCCCAGGAAATCTTCTGTTTTTTGAATTAATTGTTATCTTTAACACTGAGGCAGCACAAAAACCAGAAACAGACCCACCAAATAATAAATAAAAATGGAAAACCACCAAACCCTTCTTGGGAGAACAAGGGAATCTGATAAATATAGAAAAAAACCTTAAGTAGAAGATACAAAAGATCCTAAATATAGCAGTGATAAAGGAAATGGAGGTACAAAGAGAGAATTGTGATCTGAAAGGATGGGATATTGCTTCTGAAAATATCTGATCTAAGGAAGACCAAGGGGAGATATTGATATACCAAATATTTGTTACATTTAGAAGACTATTTAATAGGTTAACGTGGGTTCTGGGAAAGCTGAGGGGCAGATATAAAACACTAAACTCTTCCCATATACACGTAGAAAGTGGGAGAGCTTTTGAGCACACGTCTGTGACACAATAATGCCAATTTCTGCACTGAGGGTCACCACTCATGTCTTTGAGTAGCAGACAAAACAGATTGGGGAGGGAAAAAGGGGGATTAAGACAGCAAGAGAGCAAAATACATGTATTAGTATCACAAGGTTTAGTAAAAACCCTACAAACCCAGAGAGCTCCATTACCTTGAGGAGTTCAGGCTGCTGAACATGATCAAGATATTTTAATTCAATTTATCCAGAATTAAGGCCTAAGATTGTTTCCAGTGAAGTCAGGGGATATATTTCGGGCCAGGACCATGCATCTCATTAAAGAAAAAATAAAAATAAAAACATCATAGGGATAAAACTAGGGAAAAAACCATCTGGTTTCTTCACCCTAATGGGTATTGACACTATATTCCTTTCTCATGTATTTTGATGTCTTGTGTTGATCACCAGCTCTCCCCTTCCAGCTTCTGGAGCACAGAGCAGCTGATGTAAAGAACCAGAGCACTTTCCTCAGTGTCTCTGCAAGGGAAAAGTGCCCCTGGAAAGGGTCTGACCCCTCTTACCAGGACCCTGGACCAAAAGTGAAACAGGAGCAGCTCCAAACTTGGTTCTTGGAGAATTTTTTAGCAAATAAAGCAAGGAAAATCTCATGGATCATCAGACTGGCAGAAAGCAAAATTCTGGGCTTTGAGCTGTAACCTGCCTAAGGCACCATCCACATCCACAGCTCTGCATAGAGGCTGGAGAGGGGAGAAAAGTGTTTCTCCTCTCCCTTCTCTGTATGTTTTAAACCAGAGAATGAACTTCTAAATCTTTTGTGCAAACCTCATCAGACCACAAAGACATGCAACCAGAGGTTAGTTAAGACCAGAAGAATCAATTTGGAATTAATGCGTTATCAGGATTTTAGTACATACTGTGCTGTTAAAATGTTAAAACAGTTTTAAAGCAAATCTTTAAATTTTGGTTGTGATTAGGAAATTTTTGGTTTTGAACTAAGGCAGTTCACAACAGCTGTGCAGCAGCAGTTTCATTTCTAATCCTGCTGGGGTAAGTATTAAAAATGAATGGATATTGCAGTATTCCTTTTTGTTGGTAGTTTGAATTTCACCTCTTTCCCCTCCACTTGTCCAGCAGTCTGGCACTATAAAGCCAATGGCACAGAAAATATTATTTTAGGATCAAGATGTCTCACCAGAAATGGAAAGTAAGTAAATGGTACAATGTAACTGCCTGAGACTTCCTCCACGAACCCCATGCTCACACTTTATTTTCCTTTCCTGGACAGCTACAGTAGTTTCATGGAGTCCTCAGCTACTGCATTATCAGCAAAGGAAAATGAAATAAACTGCTGCAATTTCTTGTCACTCCTGTCATTTCTCGATGCTATTAAGTAGTTCTGTGATTCATCCAAGTGGGCTGTAGCTGGGATCAGGATGTGAAAAATAGTCCTGTCTTCAGCTTAAGATATTTCTCGTGTTTATAGGTAACAAGATCCAGGTTCCATCTCTGCAACACACATGTTACTCCTCATTAAATTTGAAAGAGAATGTCTATAATTTAATTCTGTTCCCTCTTCAGGTGTAGGTGTAGATGATCTTATTCACTCCAGTGGAGGATTAGAGAAAGAAGTATAGAAGATAAATGCATAGCTGAAGACAGTGCAGGAGTGATAGGCAATAATTACACAGCCTGATGGGATGTTTGTCACTTTTCTTGCCTTGTTTAATGTTGCTACAAAGACATAAATGCATTTTTCCTCTCCACAAAACATTTGGAGAATTGATGCTTGCTAAAGACCAAATGCATTTTGATTTAATGAAACCAAAAGAGTGGAAAAACGAGTGAGAAATCTTCTTCCTTAATCTCCTGCACTAAGCAGGGCGAAGAAAGAAAACCCAACACAACACCACCACCACCCCAAAACCAAAAAACACAGACAAACAAATGAATGGGTTCAAGGGAATTTTAAAACTTCTATTTCTATACTTTGTGTAATGTAAAATTCACTCTTTTGGTGCTCCCAAAGCTTTCCCAGAGTGGGCTCCAGGAAGAGCTTGGGAATTGTTTGTAGTTTGGAAGTGAGGCAGATGAAGCAATAAACCCCAGGAGGCAGCCAGGGCCTGGATTAGAAGGAGAGGTGGATTAGAAGATAAATTCCTAAATACACAAGGATGTGCTTTACATTTTGACACCCCCTCTGTGGTCTGTCCCAAAGGTTATGATTTACACTCCAGCCCAGAGAAGGAAGTTCTCCCCTTTCTAAGAAATTACAAATACACGTGCTATGGACACCTCGCCACCAAGGTGCTGCAATGATCTCTTTAATCTCTGGAGCCTTCGTGTCCCTTGGTCCCCTTGCCCTGTTCATTCCATTAAAATCCCTTTGTGACAGCCCTGTTCCTTAGGAGCCCAGTCAGAGTTCAGGGAAAGGAAGGGCTCACACCTGGCTGGAGGCTCCCTGTGCATCACATTTTAAATAACTCTGATAATAAGCAAGACAAGATATGCCTGGAAAAGACTTGATAACATTATAATAATTTATACAGCCTATTTCTACTCACCTATAGTTTTAAATTAGATTTATACTATTTAGTGTATTTGATCTGTTCTCTGGATTTCAAAAGGCATTAACTGGATATTTTCATTTTTTGTTCAAAGGACAGGTGGTGTTTTCCAGCTGGGGGTCAAAAAGGGGAAAAATTTCTTTTTAGAGCAAAGCAAGGAGGACCTCCCAGATAAATACTTATTATTTTCTTGTCAAGTGCTATCATTGTCCTGCCTACAAAGTGAGTAGTGAAGCAGGACTGAAGTGGCATTTTCTGTTAAAATAAGAACTAAAATAATAATTGATACAGGATGGGATGCATTCATATGCTTTATTACAAAATCTGGTGATTCAAGGACTCTACTTCAAACCTTTAACAGTTTTTGAAATAAATTCAGTATATACTTAATTATCAGGGAATTAGTAATGAAAAACAAAGTTCTTTTCTATTTAAACTTTCTAATTTAAAGGATGCACTAAGCAAAAGAGAGATCATACATAATTTAAGGTAATTTAGGAAGCAAATTAAAATATAATTTCACTCCTCCATCTAATAACACTGCTCCTTCAACCTCTGGGGATGTTGTTTAAGCCAAAGATGGTGGTCTCCTTGACAATTCCAGGTGAGAATAGATACCCTTAAAAGAAAAGAATAGAATAAAAGGGCATGAATAAGCAGGATTTACTAAAATTGAGGGTTCAGGAAATGATAAGAGATCCCTGAAGAAGACTTAACATTGAAGATATATATTAGAATGAAGAATAAAATGAAGGTTAATCTTGATAATGAAGCACTTGAACCCAGAGAAAATGTCATTATCAACATGTTAACACGTGCAGAGTTGGGGTGAGAATTGGATGCCTTGAGACAGTCAGTGATGTTTGGAGGTTTTCATCTGCTGCTCATTAGGGCTGGGGTAAAGCTGCTCCTGGCCAGGGGCTGCTGGAGAGGGCTCCTTTGTGGGGTGGCAGGGAATTCCCAGGAAACAGAGTGGGAGAGTTCAACAGAACTACCCACAGCTCCCTCAGAGTGCCCTGGGGAATTGGTTTGCTTTTGGGTGAAAGCTGATGTTTATTTTCAAGGTAATAAAAGCCACAACCCTGATCTCACACAAACTTCACCCCATTGCCCTGCCATGCAGCTGAGCTTGGGAAGAACAATATCGACAGTTTTAGAAACAGTGAAACAACTTCACACCAAACTGGAATTCTCTTTAGTCAGAGCAAAATCTGAGAAGGGAAACTCCCTTCTAAAATTTGGGAATTTGGTTCATTTTGCCATAACAATGCTTAATTCCATACTTCCCCCTGCCCTAAGTATAAACACGGGGAATTGTGAAAGCTCTTTCTGAGCTAAAACTGGCTGAACTAAATTTTCCAAGCAGAATGTTTTAGAACCAGGATACAAGGAGCAAACCTGATGCATAGAAAGCACCTAACATAGAAAATGAAGTCCCTAATTTGACATTGTTCTGTCAAACTCCATTGTGAAAGATTCTCCTTGGCACATTGCAGGAGATTTTCATGCTCCCATTCTGTGCTCTTACCGACTCTTTAGAAATGTTTCAGATAAGCCTTCAGCTGCTCAAAGCTTTTGTACATTGAACCTTTCTCCTAGAGAGTATTTAAAACACACAATGAAATTATCTAGTGAAAGACTTGAGGTTTCTTATCCTATTTTCATTGGACAGATGACTGCATCTCTAAAGCTTGGCTCATATTCATCCTGAAAGCTGTTTACATGTGAAGGCAGAAAACTGATAAAAATTCTTAGGAAATGTAGCTTGTGCATGCAACAGTGTTACAAACAGGCAAAAATAAAGGTGTTTTTTTTAAGGTTTCTGTTTTGAATTGCTGCACTAAATCTCTGTGCAGTTTTTCCTTACTATTTCAGCTGGAGAAATACCTGTATTGTATTTTTTCCAGCCTCTTTAAAATGTAACACATTCCAAAATAGCACAAGCCATTGACAGCTTGGTAGTCACACCCCCAATTATCAAACCTTTCAGATATACACACACACACACGTGTATATTGGTTATTATAAATGTGATTTCACTGTTATCACAGTCAAATGAAGAACATTCTCCTGCTGCAGGATGACATAATGTCTGCTTGCTTTTCAGACACTATAACCTTAAAGGTAAAAATAAAAAGCCTGTCAAATATTTCAACCATCTTTTGGCCTTCAACACTCCTGTTATGACATCAATTATCTTTCACAGCAATTTAGCTCTTGTATGTTCTAAATAATGCAAAACACTAACAGAACTCTATCAGCAGGGAAATTGCTTCGGTGGCTTTTATTTCTTTTTTACAGCATCTCTGTACCTCAGAAGTGTCTTTTTCTTCTCACTGCTGAAAGTCATTCACCATTGTTTCAGTGAAAAACCTTAATTAACAACCTCCCTGATGCAACAATCCTTTGCAGAAGCAGGGAAGAACACACGCACGTTCTGAAAGCCTCTCCACAATCATCATCCTCAAATATTGCAATATTGAGGGACTGGCATCTCTTCATTAGCACGGTGCCACCTTATTAAATGGATGTGTCCAGAGACAGTTTTCCTATAAAACTTTTAGGATCTGAAGTCATTCCCACTTTTTTTTTTTTTTTTTTTTTTTTACAAGTCACACTTCAGAGCAGTAGCTTGGAAAGTGAGTAGAGGACTTTTGCAATGTTGCAAACACTGTTCCCTCAAAATTTTATCAGTCTTCTATGGTTTAGTAACACAAAAGTAAAAGAAACAAGGAGCTCTTGGGAAGCTACTGAAGGAGAATTAACAAGGAGGTAGAAAAGGCTGCTCACTGATCTGTCTAGTGAAACTACAAATTAAATGTAAAATGTGGGCTAAAAAAACATCTGGCTCTCCTTGCTGTCATTAAGACAAACAGACTTGGGTGTTTCTTTCCACAAAGTGAGGAGGAATGAGCAGAGCTGCATCCTTTCATCTCTGCTCCTGAATTCAGTACTTGAATAAAAAAATTTCTTAAGTCTGACAGAAGAAACACTGAGGAGGGGTGGGGGTTTTAATGGTTTTATCAGCTCTGCTGCCCTTTCACAAACTCAATAGGTTTTTTAACCGTAATTTTCAAATTCCATGAGGTAGTCTAGTAACACTTCTCAACCAAACTATTTCAAACCTCAGTATTCAAACCATTATACAAATCAAAAGTTAGGTATTTTGGCCATTTAATGAGACCCAACAAAATGCAAGTCACAGCAGCAGGTGACATTCTTTAAGCCAGCATACCAGAATCACACTCAACTTCTTCTTTTCCTTTATAAGCTACAGAAAAGAGCTATTTACTGAGCTGGTTTTGAAGAGGCCTCACTGCACGAACACCGCTGTTCCAGCTACAATCTCATCGACTCGAGAGCTGCTCTTCAGACACTCCAAATGCTCCCAGTGTAAACCAGCTCTTCCCGCTCCCACTGCAGGTGACAGAGCCTGAACACATGGTTAAAAGTCTGGTTAAGCCGAGAATTACAAGAAACATTTGTATTTATGTCTGAATGTTTATGCGGGAAGAATAAAGTGCAGAATTCTCTGTACGCTTTGTCATACACTAAGATCCACTTCCCTGTTGCCTCACTGCATAAAAAGGTGTCTATCAGAAAATATTTGGTGTATTATTTAGCTATAATTCTGCAATAAGTTAGTATTGTTTAATTGTGCAGGTAATGAACATATATTTCACAGTATGTTTTAACTCACAAATTTATTCACTTATTGAAATTGCTGGTTTAAAAAAAATGCAAACAATTACGCCAAACCTGCAATTCAATTCCCATTACTAAAATTACATTTGTTATCTGCATTTTGGGAATTTCCAATTGTTAAACAATTACTACTGCATTTACAGATACTGCTGATGTTAGTGGAAACTGACGTGGTTTTTTTTTTGTCCCCAGAACATAAACAGGTATTTGTTTTACAGGTGCATATATCCATCCACAGCTTATTTGTGATCCATGGGGGTGGGTGGGTGGGTACATACTGATTTGGGTTTCTACTTTTATTTACTTCTGGAAAAAAGGAACTTTAACTTCACCTGAACTGCTGAACACGGGTTTCGTAACACAATGTGCAATTCAAATTTAGCTCTCGGCAGTGCCCTGGTCACTGCTGTATGAACAGTACTGCCTAAAGGGTTATTATTTAGGGTCACATTAATTTCACAACTGTTCTGACATTAATGCACTCCTCCCTCCCTTACTTAATGTTTCCCCACATTTTATTGCTCTGAACAGAGGTCTGGAAATAACTGACTTTAATGAAGTGAATCACGGGGTGTCAAACCCTCATTTCTGCATGTACAGATGTAAAACCCCTTTTTTTTCCACTCTATATATACTGTGCTGATCCAGCTATCCAGAACTCTTAAAATAGCATTAATTTGCATGCAAAGCAGCTCTAAAGACTTCTCTTATTCTCACAATAAGATAAAGCAACTTAATGTAAATCTAGATTGATCTTTTGATTTAAATACATTATAGAACACATATCATGGATATTTATTCAGCATACGGTGCTTCTGAGACTTCTCTGTGCCCTGATTTTTTTTGATTATTAGTGTACAGCTAAGCAATGTGCTTTATGGTCTCAGCAACAATTTCTGTGCTTTGGTTTCTCTAGGGAGATGCTGTTCAGCTGAACTCTGGTCATGTCCACACTGGCCAGAGTTGGTACATTCTGGACGGTCTGGCCTCATCCACATCACACAGGATTTGGTCACATTCCCAGTCCCAGATTCCACTCTGGATTCCCCAAGATACGATATTTTTTGGGTGGTTTTCAGGTCAGAACACTTGCAGGTTACCAGTTTGAGAGGTTTCATATAGGCTC
Source organism: Pachycephala philippinensis (assembly GCA_013397055.1). Classification (NCBI taxonomy): domain Eukaryota; kingdom Metazoa; phylum Chordata; class Aves; order Passeriformes; genus Pachycephala; species Pachycephala philippinensis. Next base: position 115,127 of record VWZT01008935.1, read on the forward strand.
TGCCATGTCCAGGTTCATGGCAGGGATTTAGTTGGTCATGAAGCCTGGAAAAAAATCAGCAGCAGTGGAGAGCCTGAGAGTCAAATTTACAGCCTGGGCACAGTTCCATGGTCTGGGTTTGGGAAACCCAGGGAGCAGACAAAGAACACCAGCAGATATCAAAGAAAAGCCTTTTAAGAGCAGTGCCACACTTCCCTCATGGATCTCCCAAGTTAGACACTGATTATTGACAAAGTAGGCCTTAAAAATGCAAAAATCCTCTCAGATGACCTGAGTAAGGGTCTCTGCTCCCACAAGCACACCTGATTTTTCTAACTACATCAGATGTTCATTCCAATAAAGCATATTTCCTCTTGTCCAGCCCATGACCTTTAGATGATAACATCAAAGTCCCACTGGAATGATTCAGTTCCTCACAGGACACCACTACAACCTCCACTCTTTACTTAGGTGACAAGAAGGGCATTGGGCAGAACTGTTCATTTTAGCCTTTGCTTTAACCTTTTTTCCCTGCTCAGTGTTATGTGAAAACAGTGTTTTTTCCATGTTTATCCCATTGTTTTGTGCTGTGTTAGTGCAGGAATGCATTTCTACACAACTTCAGGGTTATGTGTGTTCCCAGGCTATATCTTTGTCCAGAGCAAGCACTTTGGGGAAGTGATGATGAAAATGTGAAGGGAAGAACAGAAGACTTGAAGGTACAAAAATACCACAGTCCTTGAGGAACAGGTAAGTCACAGGCATTTTAAACACAGCAAGGCAGAAAAACAGAATTCAAAGGATTGAGGTTTAAGGATATTTTTCAAGTACATAAGGAACAAGATGCTGACAAAGGAGAAAACAATGTCTCTGAAGGACAACAAGAGATATTTACTGCTGAACAAAATACATCCTAAAATAAACTTTAAGCAAGGAAGACGTGCAACAGAACAACTGCAGTTAGTCAAGTTAAGTTTATGTGAACACCAAGAGTTCCAAGCCCTTTAATCCTTTTCAATGTCCAATCCATAATGCCTCCAAAACAAGATCCCCCGCTAACAGTGGGATCCAGACCATCCCATGGGAATTCAGATGACAAATTTTCAAAGAGTTAAAAACTGCTATGGTCATCAGCATACAAATAAAAACAGCATTAATAAACCCAGTGCTCAGAAAACAAGTAGAAACTGCAAAAACGCATGTTTTTAGAACTATGGAAATTCACTTCCTTTTGATCTTTTATCTTTCTACTTCACCTGTTTTTAAGGGTTTGTTTAGTCAGGTTTTTAACTTCAGGGTGTGCTTGGGTTCATGTTTTTTTTCTGCAGCCTTGACAGCCAGATATTTACCTGGAAAGGAAGCTGTGATTTGTGGGCATTAAATGACTCCTGAAGGTAAACCCTTAGGAACATCACCAATTATTGCAGGAACTGGGAGCCTCTAGCAGTAAACATGTATTTCTACCCTTACTAACTCATACAACAAATCTGCACCAAATTCCTTCATTTTCTTCTCCTCTGAGAAATGCTGTTTGCTTTGTGTTACAGAAGTTGCTATAGAGGTAGATCAGAAGAGATAATGTAAAATACTCCTAAGATTTTTAACATTCACTTCATTTGTGTTCCTGGCTCCAGTATTCATTTGTTAGAAAAACTTTAGTGCACAGAAATGGAAGGAATATTTTTGGATGTGCTAGAAAATATTCTAACTGTAAGTATGGAGTTGCTTTTTTGAGAAAACTTTATACTATTATCCTACTTCTAGTTGGAATAAAAATAAAGCATGCAACATAAATAACCAATCTAGACAAAAATTCCCAACTCAGTTTCAAAAACGCACTATTAACCAATGATTATTGACTCTAAAATGTGTTGAAAATACTGCAAGCCACTTTTGTGAACAGGAATGGAATACATAAAGACAGTTACTTGTCAGGAAATATTTTTCCACACATGCTGGCGTGTATTTAAAACTCCCTTACCTGCTGTGCAGCACCCAGAGAGTGAAAGGAGAAAGAGGTTAAAGATGGCCTTGGAGCATCTTTTGTGAAAGACCTGCCACTGATGGCTAAAAAAGCCTAAAGCAAAATGCAGAGACATTTTCCTCAGGGTGTAAAAATTTAGCTGAAAAGGGTTTTCTAAGATTGGAGCTGGGTCACTGTAATCTTCAACAGAAACTGAGGACAAATTTGAAGTGAATTGTGATAGAAGAGTGAAATGTTGTCATAAAACCAACCTCGGGAAAAAAGGCAGGTTTCATCTTTGTCAAGAGAAGCACATGAAATTATTAGAGATGTGTTTTAAACAATTCTGAGGGTGGGACACAGGTTAAGTGCCTTGGTCAAATCCAGGCACAAAGAACCATAAACCTTAGAGCAAGATCTGGTCATGTAAATAACATTTCCTTGAACTAGGACTTGTTAAACTTGCTATAATTTTCTGCGTGGACAAAGAATTACTAAAGAAAACAACAAGAGTAAGAACTTTTAACTAAAACTGAGAAAAAATACAAGCCAGGTATTGGTGAACAGCAGTTATCCTTAAATAATAACAGATTTGATGTTGATTAAGAAAACGTATAATTTGATTGAATCCTTAACAGCACTCACAGTTAACTGATTAAAGTTAACAAATGAGATTTATACACCCCTCACAACCTCTTTTTTTCTTTTTTAATGAGGAAGAGGCAGAATCTAAAAATGCCTCATTCATCTCCCACAGAATTCAGGAATGGTATCAAAAATTACAAGTTATTCCTCTTCTCCCAAATGGCACAGTCCAAATTTGAGGGAGAGCCTCTGATCCTTTCGTGTTGGAGGATTATACTAATTTAAAATCTTCAAGAGGAGTGTCTGGTGAAGAAGCTCTGAAATCTCAGAACTGCACATTCAGTCCATGACAGCACTAAAAAATTAAAATTTAAAATTGAGAAGACCTACAAAGTGTGCACAAGTACAAAGTGTGCACATTTATCTGTGGGCATTATTTAAAAGCCTGTTTGAAGTCAACTGATGACTTTCCAGTTAATTTGATGAGCTTTAGAGTAGGACACATGAACATGATACAATAAACAATTTATACAGTTACTGTCACACCTGTCAGTAAAATGAGACTTTAACAATTCATTCATGTGGCTCAAACCAAATCAGCCCTGTTATAGGAAATCTTAAAACAATGCAAATGGAGCCAATCTTGTACAGATGAAGACTTGTACCCTCTGTGAGATGCTGTATATTAGAAAAGTGCTAATATTGAGCTTTTGATGTAGGTGCTGTCCTGATTTTATGCTAATTGAACAGAACAATTTTTGCTGATAAAATTAGGTCAATTATATTTAATTGGATCCATTAAACCAGCTATAATCTTATTAATAATTTGTAGACCTCAGTTGTCAGATTTTTCTTCATCTCCAAGTTCCTTGGTTTTGTTTCATTGCCTCACCTCCCATCCTGCAATCCTAGTTAAAAAAAAATAAACTCCTCTGTCAATAACTCTTTCAAAGTTTCACCATTCACATGTTATGAACATTCTGTGTATTTCTGTTTTGGCTTCCATTTCATTGCAGCAGCAGAAGTACCACATAGCTGTGCTCAGATATCTAGAATTCAGCCAGCACTTGTCCCCAGATTTTTCAAAAAACCCTCACATTGGTACAAAATTTTGCCTATCTTCAAATCAATCATGAATTAAAGCATTGTAGTACATAAAAAGGAAACATTTCTTCTGACCAGCTTAATTTTTGTCACATTGTTTAAATTCAGCAGAACTATGGGGCTGTATATCACATAATTAGGTACCCAAAAAGGACCTGTCTGTTAACAAAAAAGACATTTTCGATTATTGGTGTGTTACTTTTGATGCCCAGACCATTAAATCTGCATGAATCAATGCTCCTCCAAAGACAACTTGCATGTTTTTGTTAAACACATATTGCAAGTGATAATAAATTAAAATTGCACCCAAAAGTTCTACTGCATTCCATTCCTTATTGAAAGCTTACAAATGTAACTTCCCAAAAATGTGGTATATATGAGGTACATGACTTAGTTTCAGAGTATGTTTATATTGCATTTCTAGCTCATAATTTGATTTTTTCAGCAGTTTTCTCAAATTGATGTGACCTTACAGTGTACACAGTAGAAATGTTCTAATTTAAAATGCTCTAAGTTTCAACCGCTTTTTTTCCTAATCAACCGACCATTAAAATTAGAAGAAAAGTTGGGGATTTTTTAAATATGAAGATACAAGAATAGATCTTCATAAAGTTTCTGAATATTGATGTTAATTCCTCCTATTGTCACCTTCCAAGAATGAAGCTTGTCCATAACTGTCTCCTATAATGGATAATATGTCCTAATGGATAATATTTCCTATGGATAATTGTCCTCTATAATGGATAATGGATTTAGGTAAAGTTTGGTCATAACTCTTTAAGATTTTCAAAACAAATGCTTAGACCATTCCATCTCTATTCCATAGATACACAAGATATTCAGAAATGGCCATAATTATTCTGCAAGGGTTTTTTCACTTGTTCTCCTCTTTTACAGCATCTTCTTAAGAAATAAGAGTTACTTGAGGGCTTTAAGTTGCACACTTAAATTATCTAGAGCACAGGGAGAGGAAGATTGGGGATTTTTTAGTTACAATTACACCCTTATAGACTGATATGCAGCATTGATATTCCTTCTTAGCAGTTATCAACTTGACCTCTAATGAATAGAACAGATTTATGGGAAACTCATTTAGGAGTCAGGTTATGACTTTGGTGATTCACACTGGCTGGTAATTAACAGCATGTACTGAACAATTCATGAGAGCTCTAAAAATTGAACTTCTGCACTGTGAACTGGAGGGTACTACAGAGACAACAGGGTTTGGGTTGGATTTACTGTTTGCTCCTCACAGGAATAACAGGAGATAGCTGTGATCAGTCTCATTTCCCATTTCCTCTGTCCTGCCCTAGGATTCCATTTTATACAGTCACTATGAGTATCATTAAATGGTTTGTGCTGGAAGGGACCTGAAAGATCATCTTGTTCCACCCTCTGCCATGAGCAGGGACACCTTCCACCAGGCCAGGCTGCTCATGGCCCCACTGGACACTTCCAGGGCTGGGGCAGTCACAGCTTCTCCGGACAACCTTTGCCTCACCACCCTCACAGGAAGAATTTCTTCCTAACATTTTATCTCAATCTGACTTCTCAGTTTAGAGCCATTCCCTGTGTCCTGTCACTCCAGGCCCCTGCCCCAGGTCCCTCCTCAGCTCTCTTGGAGCCCCTTTAGGCACTGGAAGGGGATCTAAGTTCTCCCCAGAGCTTTCTCTTCTCCAGGCTGAGCAGCCACCCCCAGCTCTCCCTGCCTGTCTCCAGCCCTGTCACCATCTCTGTGCCCCTCTGGACTCACTCCAGCACTTCCATGTCCTTATGCTGGGGGCCCTAGGGCTGGAAGGAATAGTCCAGGTGGGAATCTCATGGGAGTGGACTAGAGGGGCAGAATTGCCTCCCTTGACCTGCACAGTGAACAACGTAAGCATCAAACTTGGATTGTTCACTGTAACTGCTAAGTTTATTTAGTAATTATTATATAATAAAGTTCTTTACTGTAGTATTATTTCAAATACTGTAGACAAATAGAGAGCCAGAATTCTAGTTCACTATTTGTGGAAGCAAAAGTAGTGTTAACTCTTTTTGTTGCAGATTGAGGCGTGCACAGTGCTGCTGCTTTCTGTACTCTGCTCTACCTCAGCTTTCCTGGGACTGCAAACCAAACTGTCCCTGCAGTTTTCCTCATACATATCATTATTTATGTATGTAAGTACTTACAAACACAAGAGCTGCAAATAGACGTAAACACAGGTGCCTACAGATTTGTGGACTGTTTTCCCTAATTTTCCACATCAGCCTTGGCTGCCTACCCACCACATCCCCTAGATGTCACCCAGGATCTTATTTTTTCATTGCCTACAAACATCCCTTGACAGAAGGGAGCTTTCCCCTACCTTTCTGTATAGAAACGTGCTAAGAGAAATGTAACAAGGTACAACAAGCAAAAGGCTCCTGGTTGGATGCTGTTCCTCATGCTAACAACTCATGACCTTTTGTGAAAGGTCTTCAGTGACTGCTTTACAACAGCAATGTTTCACTGTGTTTCGGTATTTGAACTGGAATAAAAATTTTGCTTATGCTGAGGATGAAGGGGAAGTTGGAACTTTAATGTTTCACTTCAGTATTTGCCTCAGTTTCCCAAATGTCCTTCAGGTTTCCGCACTATCCAAGACCTTTCACTCAGTTTAGGTTTCTCCCTCAAGTCAGCCTCAGGGGGAACTTTCCTTGCTCCTCGGGATGAAGTTTATAGTTTCATCAACAAGCTCCCTGCAATTTCAGATAGAAACTTTACAAGGGTGATACCAAGCCTGCTCAAACCCTGGACACATCAGCTGGACACTCCCAACTGAGCAGAGACCAGGATTTTCAGAAAAAGCTTTGATTTTTCTCCACTGCATTCTTTGCTCAATTCCACAAGTAAAGATTTAGCAATCATCTAGCAATTGCTAAAGATTGCAAAAGATTTAGCATCATTTTAGCAAGCATCTACTTTTAACAATGCAAATACAGAGTCGGTGGCATCCCGTGTGGCAGCAGAGAACATACTACAAGACAGGCTTAAAAGGAAAATTTCCATTTCCCTGAAAATTGATCTGCTGAACACTAAAAACTGTACAAGCACTACTGCCTTGTCCAGCACTCTCTGCTGCTGCTTGGTCTTGTAAAAATTAAAAATTGGTTTTATTCATGTGAACAACCTCATTGATGTCTAACATACAAAAAGCTAAAAGCATGATTGATTTTTTTTTTCCCAGGCAAGATTAGAACTAATGCTAATTCACTCCTGCAGTATTATTCCAGTTCCTGTTATAAGAAAAATACTTTAAATAGTTCTTTATGTCAACACTAAGAGCAGAAGAAAATAATTTTCAGAGTTTCCTCCCAACTGCACAGTAAAGTTGTATTTGATCATCTTGCAGCACTTTTTCTTCAGAAGAAAATAGCAAGATATGCACACAAAAGTGTGCAACACATCAATAAAGAAAGATTATTCCAAGTACTAATCAGGGGGAGGAAAGTGAAAGTCCGTTGGCATGAATTAGACAAACCTATCTTTCAACAGTTTCAGTTGTTTTTACTTCAGACTGAGACAAAGGAAAGACATTAAAGATTACTGACAACCTGTGTATTTGTCCTCCTTTTTTCTACTTCAAACAGACTGACTCCTGTATTTATGTTTTCCCGACTCCAGCTACAGATCTAATGAGCTGCTCTATTTTTATTCTCTTTTTGTGAGAACATTCTTTGAACAGCCTTTTTTAAAAGATAGGGTTTTTTTTTTTAATTTTCATTGTTGGAAAATGTGACAATTACACTACATAGACAACTGCAGCTGGATTCAGAGCAAAGTTACTTTGAATATTCTTTATATCCTGAACTCCTTACTTCATTACATACTGAAACTGCTGTGGGAAGATAACCATAGTTGGATGTAAATTCCAATTTGAAACCAAATGTAAAGCATGTTTCCAAGAATGCATAATTAAGCAGCGTTTGTTAGAGTCAATTTGAGTGCATAAATTATTGAACATGGGTTAATTTTGGTTGGATTAAAAGCACCACCTGTTCACTTCTATAAAAAAAAAATACCATAATTTCTGTTTCAGTGACGTATTTAATTCTTACATGTTTGGTTTCCTCCTTTCAGGATGCAGTTGGTTTATGAATGACCTCCAGCAGTGAGAGAGTCAACACAGACCCCATTTATTTGCTCTTCAATGGTGAAACACTACAATTCCAAAGGTGTTTTCCAGGTAGGGAAAGCAACCTAGATCAGGGTACTCAGACAAGCAAAGGTTTAAATGCTGCAAGGGAAATTGCTGCTCATCAATGAAGTTCAGAGCAATAGTGGGAGTTACTGCTCCATGGCAGCTTTTGAGATGCAAGACTCAATGATTGCTACGAAACAGCCACTTATTGAAGGCTCTCACAGCAGTTCTCCCATTCTGCTCCTCTCACTGGCTGTTACATTCCACACCGCTGTGGAAAATGCTCCTTTCACCTTCTCACGTAGCGTTGTTTCCAAACGACAAGCTTAAAAATGGGTTTACAACTGTGAAGTTTAAAAAGGGGCTCGATAGACTGCAGTGAGCCACAAGCAATCGCTGTAAATGTTTCAATGCAAATCTCTTCCCACTAAATCTTTTGGTTTTGATGGTGGGATGAACCCTTGACTTGCTTAGCATCTGAGGAGGAGGCATGAAAATTCACGGCTTTGGAGGGAACCAAGGAGATTACAAGTCAACTAAAAATCCATGTGGATCCACGGGACACAGACCCTGTGGTACTTGAACCCCATTGATTTTTTAAGCAGAGATTCACAGCTGTACCTTAAAAAGAGACCTGTCATACTCTACTGCAGCATTTTTATCTTTGGTTAGCACAGAGCGTCTGTCCTCCACAGTCCTGTGTGCCTGAAAGAGGCCATCACATCAAGGGACAGGGTTAAAAGTTTATAAGGTAACAGCTGTTGAAATACGCTGTTCAAGGAATATATTCATAAGATGCATTCTGGAAAAAAGGAAAAATATACCAGCGGAAGAATTTATCCAAGAAGTTCTCCTTTTAAAAGTATTCCAGGGACACTGTCGGTTCTTGGAACAAGATGAAGTGAGTTGTAGACACTACAAAAGCATTACTGTTAGCAGCATCAGATGTTCAAAGGAGAAATACATTTAAAGCCTTTCAGTGTAGGGGGCACTGTGGGAATTCTGTGGAAGCGGGATCAGAGACACCCTCTCTCTTCTTCAGCTGTCAAATTCAAACCCCCAAGTGTTCAATTTCATCAGCAGATATGTTGAAAAAGGAACCCATGAAAACAAGCTCAGTGCAATAAAAGCAAGGCTGCAATACATGAAAACGGTGACAAGGCAGCAACAAGATTAAAATGTTGCTCAGAAAAGGAAAAGAGTAATTTCCAATCCCCAGCAGAACTGAGAAAGCACCAGAGACCATGCACGTGTAGGAACCTTCGGAGGAGTTGGCAAAGCACCCCATCTCTCTCCTGCTTCTCTTTATTCCTCCATCTTTACAACAAAGTCTAATTCCACATCCTGAGTGTTTAACTGGCAGAGACATGGAGTGCAAGGACAGTAAAAGCTTCATGAAGTATGACAAGAGAAGTAACAAGGACAAAAATCAAATGAGAGCTGAATTTTGAATAAAAGTGAGTCACTTTTTCTTTGCAGGAGTTTGGGCCCTAGTGCCTAAATATATTACTGCAGGTAGCTTTATTGCCATAAGCTTAAACTTCTTATTACAGCTCTGGCAGCTCAGTCTAAATTCAATAAACTGATATGTAAAGTATTGGTCCCTCAAATCCCAGAAGTGTTGCCAGAATTACACATCCTTATTCATAAAAACTGTTAACCCATGGAATTCACTGCAAGTGATGAACTTCTAGCAAGTCACTCAGCAGAACAGAGTACAGACCTCACAGAGTGTGGTAGAGACTGGCACCTGGTGATCTCATCCTGGAGCTGTTCATGCAAAAAATTGTTTTTCTCTTTCACTTCCCTCAGATCCAGACCTTTTGATTTTGGTTTGATGTGCGGATTCGAAAACATAACTGTGAAATCAACTTGGTTTCACCTGACTTAAAGTCAAAACCAGTCGGTTTTATACACTTCCCATAATACTTAGAAGCCTGTTCAGACCAGCCAATCTTTTCTTCGTGACCCTCATGCAAATTTCCATCTTTTTACTGGATGGAAAACAAACTTCCATTGTGTAGAAGGCCTACACAGCCTCCAGTTACCCCAATCCTAATTTACCTAATCAGCACCACAGCTTACAAGCTCCAGCATTTGTAAAGCATTTACCACCTAGTTAAAAACAGCACAGGATGTTTGTTAGGAATATTTTTATTTCTATATGGTACCAGGAGAATATGTTAGCATTTTTCTTTTGATGTCAAGTGCTATCTACCAAACAAATCCACACTTTTTTTTTTAATTCAAGAGAATGCAAAGTAGGTGGAGAGACTGCATTTGTAGGTTTATGATTCTTATTTAAGCAGCTGCTTACATAAATCCTCAGGTATGTATGATTAATTATTTGCTTTCTAATCCCTGTTCAAAAGAATGCATCTGCTTTTATGTTTAAATCAGGTTTTAGCAGCCTTTTTAAAGGATTTGACAAACTAAAAATGCAGACAGCTGTACATTCAAAAGAGTTCTTGTAATGCTATTGATACTCATCTGTTCCTTAGCACACCTTTGCGAGGGCTGTGATGAGCTGTCACACATGATCTGCTTGCTGTGTTATTTGGAGTTAGGTATATTTTCCACAAGTACATTTTCCCCAATTGCATGTTTCACAGAGGAGAGACTGGCATTCCAAACACTAATGTAGATAATGGATATTAGCCCAAAAACTTGGCTATTAGAGGAAAACAATCTGTGGGAATATACCACAAGTTTAATCATTATGTTTAGCAAGTCACCTGAGCAGCCAGATTACAGAAGCTGCATTTGGGGCAAAAAAAACTTTTCCAAGGCAAATATACTGACATGAACAAGTCTTGAACTAAATCCTTTACAAAAGTCTTCATGTTTAAGCTTTGAGACTGACTATAAAACCTGAATAAGTGCCCTAAGAACCTGTTCCTTTAGAAGGGCAGTTCACTTGTCCTATACTTGGATGAGACAAAGCTGAACCTCACCTTTTCTGCAGCAGAAAGTTGAGACAGAAATGAACAGCCCATTGTAAATTATTGCATCACGTTCTGCAGAAGGTAAGAGAGGTGCTGTGGTGCAGCTCCCTAAAGCAGAGCAGCGCCTTTACAGCTCTTTAATCAGATGAGTTACCTTCAGAGGACATCCATCACACTGCTTCCTCCACTCTCTTTGTTCCTCCATCTTTACAACAAAGTCTAATTCCACATCTTCAGAGTTTAACTGGCAGAGAAGTGGAGTTATTCATGCGTGATGTGGAGTTAGTCATGCTGGATGTTGATGTGAATGTCGCAATCAAACAACCACAGAAGTATAAAAAAACCCAAATTGATAAGGACCTGATAAGACACACTGTCTAACCATCTCCTATACCAAGGCAGAACCAACTGTGCCAAAACGGAAACACTGTACCATAAACATTGCTTATATAGATACTTCCTAACTTCTCCCTAAATTGGGACCTTTCACATTGGATTTGGGTCATGTGGTTTTCTTTAGTACTTAATTACTCCACATTTTATTGTGCTTCATTATCTGAAATAAATGTAATCCTTGTCGAGCTGTTCAGTCTATTCATGGCACATGTAATACAAAGCCTTGTTACATCAAGCTCGCTGTCAGCGATAACTCAACTATTTTCCATTCAATTACAGAACACACTGATTTTCCTGCTGAGTCACCTCAAATTCAATTTCTCATTGAGAATTCAACTAAATTACTTGCCCATGAATTAACAATGCTGAATGCTAATACAGACATTGAATTATATTACATTTCAGTGACTAGAAGATGTAATTGCAGCTGGCAAGGTCTACTTCATTTTTTTCTTCTTTTCCAGTTTTGACTTAGTGATGCTGCCTTTTAAACCCAATACTCTGTGACGAAAACATCTCATAATCATTTTGTGGGATTTAGAATGCATCCCATCAGATCACACAAGCAATATTTCTGTCTCATCTACTGAATATGGCTCAAACATCTTTTTGGGGGTGGGCTGTAGGCAGACCCGTGTTAACTGTTCCTGTATCTGCAGCAATGATGTCAAACTCAGCTGCAAACAAACTCATATACGGACCTTGCACTTAGTTTGAAAATTCCAGCAAAATACTTTGCAACAGCATTTGCTGTGTCACCAAAATTCAAACATTTTTGCAGAGTAGCTGAGTTTCATGCAGAACAAACCCTACCTGGCTTCCTGGCAGTCAGCCCAGTAACACAGTTCCAGTACAACTGCCTAGAAACTGTGAGCTCTGGAGTATTGGCAAAAAATTTAATGTTTTAGTTGTCCCCAAAATCAAACAAAATTTCAGAATATTGAAACTTGTGACAGAGATTTATATTGCACACAAGTTCAGATAAAGTGAATTGCTCAAACACAAATTGTCAGGTGCAATTACTGAGTAGGTACATTCACACACACAGCTCTTCCATTTCTAACTGCATTTCCCTGTGTAATACATGCACGTCTAAATAGCAGAAAAAACTTGCCCACAAGGTACCGAAGTTATTCTTCCATATTGGTTATAAATGCAGATAATAACTACTGAAAGAAAGCTAGAAACGTTAAAACAGTATGTATTTTTTTAATGTTAATATCATTCTGCATTTTAGCATATTCAGCCTCTAAATAAGTTAGTGCCTGGAATGCCTTATCTGTTGTATTCTTAAATTGTCATGTTGCTATAAATGGCTAAAACACTATTTTTAATGACAATTAGCAGTAGATGTCATGAGACATTACTGCTGACTGTGGTATTTCTTTTTTTGTACTTTTTCTGACTTTTTCATGGCATAAAGTTGCTTTTCCTGTTTTTACTTCTTTATACTAATGGATAATTTACTAATTCAACAGGAAATGTCAATCTATTTTTATTGGGGTTTCATTTTTAATGGGGGAAATTGTAATTTTGATAGTTTAAGTACAGTCTCCATTCCTCTCTCCCGTTACATCAGCTTTGCTTCTATCTCCCAGTATGGATAAGTCATTGATACAATTCTAAAAATGAAGTTAAATTAGGGTTGAAAGCTGAGTTACAGGAAGAGACTCCAGGAGCCATTCAAGCTATATTATAAACTGGATCCTTTAAGGGACTGCTGTTGATTCCAGAAACCAACCTGAACACTGAACTGGCAACCAACCACCTCTGCTCCCACCCCGCTGTAAAGGGGATGGCAAAGGCTCCCAGAGAATCCTGGAGATCTCCAGAAAACTGATAAAATAATGAACAAATATATGAGCAAAATGCTCCTGTCCAAACCTGGAGGAAACCCATCAGAATGCAAATAAAATCACACAAGTCTTAAGCCAGGAGGCAGGACAGTAACTTTCCATCAAGATGTGTGTTCTTGTGGTCGTTTTGTACTCGAGCACTGCAGGGCTGTGAATTATTACAAATGCTGGCACTCGGGGACTGGCGAAGCTTGTGGGAACGATGTACTTCTCTAGATGATTACCAACCATTCATCTGGCTAATGTGAGGCCAAATCTGGCCTGACTGCCTGGCTCAAGGGAATATAATTAACTCTGCAGTCAGGTTGCATTTGCCAAGTAGGATGAGCCCCAGGAGGTGAAGGCACAGGAGCGAGAGCTAATGCTGCCACCCAGAGCACAAAAATGGACTCGCCAGCAAACCCAAGACAGGCTTTTTTCACATCAAAACTGCACAGACATCGAGCACCCTTTTATGGCAATCAACGTAAAAAATAAAAATATACATAAATAATATTTTTTTATATATTTCACTACATCTCTGACCAGTTAAAAACGGCTCCTTACATTCTTCCATCCAAACAGCCACACCAGTAAAGGGTGACCTTAGGAAACCATGTTTGAAAACAGCTAAGTACATTTAAGTGTTATTGATTGCACAAGTAATAGCGCCAAAAGTGATTACACAGTGTGGTACTTACAAAAAATAATTACACTTCAGAAAATCAAAATTAATTTGTACACTTCTGCTACACTTTTGAAGTTGTTGACATTTCATTGTAGTGCTCCTAATGAAATGAAAATTATTAATAATTGTTTCTACTTCAGTGTGACAAATGTCATTTAGGTTAGGATGTGAATTTGTCAGTACCTCATCAGATCACTAAGTTGACTTTTGGCTCATGTTAATTTGAAAGGGGAGTTATTTGTATTTATCAGATGCAAGTCTACGCAGCCCAACCTTATTATCACGGTGTTTGCTGGTTCCTAATTGTGAAACATTTTATGTGGTGTAGTCCTCTTTTCTTAGAAATCACTCTAAAGGTGTAAAAACAATGGAAAATTAAGTTCCCTGGACAAAAGATTAAAAAATTTCTTCTTCAAAACACTTTACCAGCAAAATGGTATCAAATAAACCAGTGAAATTAACATCACCCCAGGGCCACTGCCTGAAGGACCATTTCCTTTTTATTTCCCTACCAAGCAAATTTGGTCTTATTTTAACGTATAGTGAACTACGTTGTTTAGTGGAAAATAATCAAATTAATAGCAAAAGCTGTGTAAAACAAAAGTTAAATCATATTATGCCTCAGTGCTTGTCTCGTACAGCACATCACTCCTATAAAGTTATATAATTAGCACAAATAACGTAATTCAGCTTCCAAAATACTTTCGATAAAAATACTTAGGGCTTTTAGAGCATTTTAAAAGTATTAAATAAGTAAAATTCACACATGCAGTATCTGAAGACCCTTACTGTTCCAATTTTATAGTCAGGTGAAGTGACAAGCAGAAGATTTGTCTGGGCAATTACAGCAAACCAATAACAAACCTGCAAACAGAGTTTTGGAAGACCTGTCTCCAGGCTGCTCAGGGAGTTCTCATCTACTGCCCTCAATTTTGACAGGAGTCTTTGCCTCAGGACACCCTATCAAGATTCAAGTTACTTTCCAATAGCTGATCTAAAAGTGCATAGAATGAAACATCCGGGTTTTGAAAATTTTTAAAAAGAAAAGCCACAGTAAGAATACAGAAGCTTCATTTTTCACAAAACCCCTTACATTTTTCACCATTGCTGTTAATCCGTGGATGGACTAAATTGGAGAGTTTCTATCCAAAGATCAATACAATTGTTCTGTCTAAGTGCTACGTGAGCAGCACTTTCAGTCATATAAAAACAATTATGCTAGGCTGAGATAACTGGCCTGGATTCGTGGTGCTTTCCCAAGAAAGAGGCATTATCAAGAACCAGTTTTGTAAAACCCAAGCCTCATGCAATGATGGCTGCATGAATATTTTAAAAGTTTTATCATTTATCCAGAGCTTATTTCACGAGGACTGATTGATGGTAAGATCCTGGTTGTGGAGGCCACACAGAACAGAGGAGCCTGCTGGAGATCTGGGTGCCCTGCGCTTGGGAAATGGTGCTCCTGCTTTTCCAGGTGTTACCACAAATCCAAATGGCACATGGACAGGTTTGGGAGAACAGCTTGCACAAAGCCACCCTACAGTAACTGTCTTTGCTTACAGAACTCCGAGAAAACAAAACCAAAGTAAGTAACAGCATATGTGTTTTTACTAGACCAGGGTAGATTTTTTGTTCCTTTGGTAACACTGAAGGCACATGATAAACACAACACGCTTTGATCTGATTCCTATTGTACTTTGCAATTAGACACTGCAAAGGAAAGACTATTTAAGGAACTTGTTTTCTCAGAAATACAAGAGGATATCCAACACAGTGACAAAAGCAGTTTAAGTGGTCATACTGTGGTAGCAAATAAGCAGTCAAACAGTCTGGCACAGCCAGAGGTAGCTTTTAATTACAACCATGCCCCACTTCTCACCCACACTGATAACAAGCTGTTTCACTTGCAGCAGATAAGCACAAACCTCCCCAAATAAAACACTTGCCTCAGTTCTCCCTTTACATTCTCATCAGCAACTTTCCACTTTTTTCCTAATAAATATGTTAAACAGAAAAATTAAATAAACTAGAAAGCTACATCTTTATTTTCATCTTGTGCTTTCCTCCTTTATTCCTTTCACCTATAAATCTCTGGTTTATCCCTGCTCAGTGTTATCAGACTCATGATATTTAGATTGGTGATGTTTATTTCTCCTACAGTCCCAGTTCTCAGGCTCTTAAGATTGTTTGAGAATCCCAACTTCAATTTAAAAATCCTTATATTGCTAGCTCTCAGGTTCTGGAGAACTGTACGAAAGCACGACTCAAGTGTACTCTAAAAGCTCTATGTGAAAGGCAAAGAAAAGGTTTATTCTGAACAAAACAAAAAAACAGAGACTACATTCTTAATGCCTTTTCAGAATTGCTTGCTGGAGATTTTTTTAATTGCTAGGATTTATGAAGTAATTATGGGTAAGTGCCATATTCTGATCACCAACAGGTGTTTCATATAAACATCACAAACCTGGTACAGTGTATAACAGGCCAAACATTTCCAAGGAGCACTGTCAGAATGGCAGAGGTTCAATATAAAATGGCCAGAAAAATCCTCTCCTTGTACCACTTTATCGTGACATTGATGTATAAAGGGTGACAAACCAGGGCAGGTTTTGCTCTAGTGGCATGCCCCACTTGCTCACACTCCTTCTGCAGCCTGGCAGTGCCATTCCCATACAGAGTCCCCCACCAAAACCACCCATTTTGGGTCATTAGACGTGCCCCCCTTCCTCAGGCCAGCAAACACCCCACAAGAAAGAACGTTCCAGATGAAGTTTTCTCACACGTATCCCATCGTGGGAAAATAATCTGTTCTGCCCCAGAAAACTTAACAGGGCTGCCTTTGCCACAGCAGAGCCCTACTGAAGAACACTCTGAATACTTCCATACAGTAAAACCTGCAATATCACCTGAATTTTTGCATAATCAATACACCCTAAGCAGAACACTGACTGAAGTTAGAGCTGAGGGAGAACCCTCTCAGACTTACCTCTGGCTTTCTGCACAGGAATTAGCCTGGCTTCTCCCTCCAGGATTACAGCTGCACAAAAAAGTCATAAAAGGGTGGGAAATCAAATCCCAGATTTTTCTAGGGACAGAGCAGGGGGTGCTGGTAGCCCTCAGTGCTGTGGGAGCTGGCGAGGTCGGGAGGGAGCAGTGGCCAGCTTCCCTCAGGTGCAGCTCCAGGTGGGCTGAGCACCAGCTGGATCTCGTTTGGGGCAAGGGCGGTTTATTCAGCACAGGTGTTTCTGTTTAACTCATTACCACCCAGGCTGTGAGGAGGTATAAAAGCTGAGATAGGTTGCATATGTGCTATTTAGTCGAGCAGGGGCTTCCCCTGGTTGTAGGTAGCACAACTGCAGCTTCATGTGGCTTGGGTGTCCCTCCATGCCTGTGAGTGGTCACATCCTGGATCTGATGGCTCCACCTTTGGGTCCAGCAGAGAGTAAGTCTCTATTCCTGACTGGAATATGGCACATTCCTGGAGAGGGTGAGCTGCCATGGGGCTCTTGGCAGCTTGTACGCCACTGAGGGGGACAGGTGGGCAGCCAGAGCCTGGGGATGGTACATCAGGTATCTGGTTTTCAGTCAGCCTCTTTCATGTGGGAACTCGTTTGTAAATCCCTGGCTATAAGCTCCAGAGAAACAAAGGAGTGGGGCTTTTAACCTCCAAGTCCTGGTTTCACAAATTGCTGTAGAAATACTGTGAGTGGTGGTTGCATCTTCAGTCCTATGTGTGGCTTTCAGGTTGTTCTGACTCGTGGGTCCTTTTTGGAGTTTGCTGCTGAAGGAGCTGAGGTGGGAGGGAAGCTGCTTTTGTCTGTAGTTATGTTCAAAAGAGATGCAGACCTGGTTTATTCTGCTGAGTGGGAAACAGGAGTAAAAACAAACATAAGCGAACTGGGCTGTGTGAGAAAACTGAAAAGTAAAAAAACCCTTGTGTTTTATTGACTTGAAAGCTGTGGCCTGATAAGCAAGAGCGATGAGGGGAAAAAAAATCCCAATTTCTGTAAAGGGGAGCCTGGTAAGCAGGTGCTGTATGTGGTGATGCTGCTTCACTGGCTTAGAATTGCTTTACTTTCTTGGAATTGTTGCTCCAGAGTTTGCAAAGAAGCTTTGAACTACTCACGAATGTCTGTGTTGGGAGAACTTATGAGCTGGTTCACTAATTACAGAACAGGGTGGAAAGGTTACAGCTAAAAAGCTACAACACAGGCAGATCTGCAAACCTTAATTGTACTTTAGTTTTGCTCCTGTTCAAGCTACAGTTGAAACATCATTTAGAGGTTAGTGTATTGCTTAGAGGTATGAATAAAAATCCTTAATTAACACCATAGCAAAGAACTTTGGTTACTTATTTGGTCTGAGATTTAAAAAAAAATGGTTAACTGAATAATGATATATTCCCCTGAAGTGAAAAATTTGCACCTTACTAATATTTCTTTCAAAACCTCTTGATTTTAAATTAAGAGTAGTGGTTTTGTGATTAAACCCCTGGGTAGAAATTCAGTAGATTTGAGTTCCATTCTCAGGTCTGAGTCAGACTCATTATGTGACCCTGGGTTAGGTGTTGGTCACCAGGGCTGGATTTCCAGCACCCATCTGCTTTTAATTGCAGCTGAGAAATTGCCAATGGGACCAGCAGGACTTTTTGCATTAACTGCAGTTGACTTTGGATCAGACCTTTTTGTCTCTTTCCTAAATGTACATATAGAGAACCAGGCTGTGGTTAACCGGGATATTGGGAGCATGTATAAATTAACATTGTGCACTGCTGAGAAATTACAGATTAGAGAATTTTCCAGGTAGAGAAATAAATTTAGTACAATAAAATAGCAGAATATTAATACTACAGTTGTCTTTTCCTAATGCAGTGTGTTAGGGTAACAATTTAGAAACTTCCTAAGTTGTCTCCAAAGTACAAGACACTATAACATCATTTTAAGATGTCTAATTTCTATGCCATTAGAAGAAAACAAATACATCCAAATATTTCCCCTTAGGAAAGGTTGGTTCTGGTGGTACACCTGTAGTTGTTTAAGAAAGGTAATTTGATTTGTTTGCCAGCATCAGCTGAGCACCTTCTAGGCTGTCTGTACTCTTCTGAATACTCTGATGGGGAAAAAACCAGCAATAAAAAAGAAAACAAACAAGAAACCCCAACAGTATGTTGAAGTTATAGACTATGAATTTGACCCTTTTCTGACTAATATAAAAAACATTAGTTAGTAAACAAAATTTAAATTATTTTTGGGAGGTTGGTTATTTATTCTCTTACGATTTAATCTGCTGTTGTTTCTTCCTGTGTGCTGTGCATTGTTTTGCTCTGTGGTATTTCAGTATAACAGAATTAACTGACACTGTCACATCCAAGCAAGCATGAAACCTGTTGTAAGAAGCAATGAGTGACTTGTGAGGTCCATCCCAGTTCCTCCCATGTCTAAGCTCCCTTCAGTCTGATGGGTTGGATGAAGAGAGATAGGAGAGATTAGGAAGTAATGACTGGAGGAGAAATTGTATTAAGTTATTCTCACATTTAGATCAGCATCATTATAACCAGAATCTCAGGAGCCATTATTTTAAGCATTAGTGTATAATGCAGTACACTACATTAAGTTTTATGTACAGCATTTGGAACCTTGGGATGACTGCTGTAAACTTTCCATCACTGCTAGTTTGCACAATGACCTTTCATCTTCATTAGGCAATACTCTGGAATTGCTCTAAGTACACCAGTATGGATTCTTTGGTGGTGTAAATTAGGATATGTATCGATGTTAATGGGGCTGTTTGCATTTATTAGTATAAATTAGTTTTAGTGTTCTCTCATATCATAAATCACAGTGGACATCAGCAAAGTCATTTGGCAGCACTGATGTATAAACAGTGAAAATGAGAAAACAATTGACTCCATTATTCAATGTTTAGTGGCAGAAATGTGTCTGACGTGTGTGTGTATGTATTTCCCAAGCTTCACCCTGCCTTGATATGAAGCAATGGGTGAACAGGAACAGTGACAAAGGATGAGCTCTAAGAGAGAAAGTTGTTGGATGGGAAAGACTATCCCAGATCTAAACCTTGAGCCCCTATTGTTACTGACAACCGCCTTAAAAAATTTGAATTTCTGAGATGTTACCATAAAACAAATGCATAATACAAATAATAGTTCATAGGTGGGTAAATGACAGCCAGTCAGGCAAGCCTGAACATCTGTTTTAGAGTGAATGAACATCAAACACTTCTGGCATCTAGTGCTCTATTTTTACCCCAAAAATCCATACAATATTTAAACCCTTTTCATGCTGCATTTTGACTCATTATTCCATATTGATATCGTACAAAGCTGTGATTTCCTTATGTATAAAAAAGACTTGCTGGGTTTATTTGTCGAGGGAATTTGTAAGGAAAACTTGTATAGAATATAGAAATTTTGAGACAGCAGAAAGTATTTAATCATGGCAATGGCTTTTTCAAGTGATTTTTCTTTGTGACAAACCAAATATGTATTATATTATTTGTGGATCAGTATATCTAACGTCAGCACACATTGCTGTTTATTGGCTCATTTTCTCATGCTGAACTGTCACTAGCTTCTTATTAATCTGTCTCTGAAGGATCAAAATGCTTTAATAAATACGTTAGTTCCTTTAGATCTTGGGCTGAAATGGAACTGTTAGTTAAATGTACTGTGACTTTGAGTGAAGATACCTTTAGAGAGATTTAAAATGGGAGCATGTTATATAAATCCAAGTTTGACAAAGCAGGATGTAGCTTTCTCTTAATGGCCAATTAGGACTCAAATAAAAAAGTAAAAAGCCCTTTTCTAGACAAAATGTGAGACTTCTTTGTTATGTGATATGATTGATTTATCAAAGGGATGATTAACTTTGCAGTTTCATGGTGAAAGCTCATTGCTTGTGAGGGGTGTTCATTTCCATGTACAGATTGATGTGCTTTAAATTCTGTACACATTATAAATGCACCTGTGACACAAGGGCTCAGAGAGGTGCTCACCTTTCATTGCTACAAAGAGGTGGATAGGAAGTTGAGTTTTTACTTTATTCAGGACAGGAAAATTCATGTACTTTATTCAGCTTTCAGGGACAAACAGGAGAGGGCCTAAAGGAAAGCAGCCCCTAAAGGGACTGTAAGAACCATTCTGCAGAAGGAAGGGAGCATGTTCAGCTGATGGCAGAGAGATTGTTTTTTGCAGGGTCAAAATAAGTGTGGGCTCTGAGCACACAGCAGCAAATGTTTGGTTTCTATCAAGGGATCAAAATGTGCAAGAAGGAGTGGTTGATGTACCACTGCTGTTTCAAAGGGGGAATGTGTTTTAATAACAGCATCAGACTTAAGAAAAAGGAATTAAGATCGTCTGTGTGATATTGTCATTGGTCACTGCAGTACAACTTCAGATTGCTTGGCAGCTCTCCCCACATGAACCTACAAACCTCTGAGCATGAACCCTCTGCAGTGTGAGCAAGGGTTTTATTGTAGCTCTGTACTGAGTGAGCAATTTCACCATTTCAAAGGATTGTACCCACGATTTTCCTTTTGTTGGTTAAGTTTTTTAGCTTGCTGAGATATTAACATTCAACAGCATGGGTTTTGATTTTATACATAGGTTTCAAAAGTAAATGCTGAACTTGAAGTGCCCAAATCTTTCCATGTGTCCCTCTTATTTGAAGAATTTAAATGTCTTGAGTAAAACAGAGTAACAGAAGTTGAATGCAATGTTACTTACTTCAGCTTTTGTCTGAAAATGCTCCACAAGTATCACAACCTTGTCTTTTTGCAATAAACTGGCCTTTGATATTATGCTCACATTGAAATGTTCATGGCAATTAGCAAATCAGATCATTTTGGATGAACATCCAAATGTGGAAACAGAATTCTATTGATGTGTACAGCAGTGAATGTGTAGGAATTGCCAGGCCTGTAAAACTTCTCAGAAAAGCAAGCCCATGGGGCCTGAAATTAATTTGTTTTCAAATGCAAGTAAGTGTCTCTGTGCAGCCACAGAAGAATGGGTCTCATTTCCACTCGGGGTTGGTTTGCACAGACCATCCATCCATCAGTCTGCTTCCTTAGGAGTGTTAACAGTTTGGCACTACTTTATTTCCTTTAAATCTTAGCAACAATCCATGATATTGTTACAGCACATTACATGGCTTTTCCTCTGTGTCATTGTATATTGCCATTGGGAAATGAAGTATAAAAAGGCTGCCATTAGAGCACATCATTAAATAAGACTGCATGAATTCCAGCTGTTGAACAATTGATCAGTTCCATTTTGAGCCAAAGAGATGTTTTATCCCAATTGAGTTCTTTTAATATAAAAAAAAAAATCTGTGTTTTAGTGGTGCCTTTAATTTCCTTTAATTTTTCTTTTAGAAATTGTGCGGTAAAATCGGTCTCTATCTTGTAAAGGAAAAGATCAAAGCAAACCAGAACTTATGTACATGTGCTAAATGTGAGAAAGTTAGAAATTAACTCCCAAGTGCTGTAAGTTTTCTGAACTATCTGAAAGTAATTCATGCTGAGGGGTTGCTTTAAGACCCTATTTTAGCTGGGTGCAAAGCACAGACACAGTTGTTCAATTAACTGCTGCCAGAAAGATTGGATTTAACTCCAACATCATTTTTTTGGTTGTGCTGAAGTTGTTCAGTTATATCCAGTCTGCTCCTTCGCTCATTTTGAAGCTTTGGTATTTTGCTGCGGTGTTTTTTTGAAGCTCCTCGAGTATTTCTCTGGTACCTTATTCCACAGAGTGGAATGTGCATGTGTAAGAGCAGACCAATAGGAGCAGGGAATGCAGACAGGGATGCTCACAGCTGTGCTTAAGCACTGACTTCTGTTTTCTCTTTCTCCCCGTGTTCAAACATGACCCGAGCCATCCTTATCCTCTGACTTCCCCTTTGGTGACCTCGTGTCACTTCTTAGTCAAAGGCAGCTAAATCAGTTGTACTGCACTGTGAAAAAACAGACAGCTTCATTAGACTCGTGTTGGAGCAGAGCTGCAAGAGCCAGCTGAGTGTGAGACAGGCCAGAGCAGCCTGGAATTCTTGGATGCTGCAGGGGGGAGAGTTCACACCAGTGCTGGGAGGGCTGAGGAGATATTTTCATGCTGTGCCTGATTAAAGGAAATTCTTGGTAACACTGACATATTTCTGTGCCAGACAAAGCTGACCTCAGAGCTGGGCCCCAGTGAAAACATTTTCCTTTCACAGAATAGTAGCTAAAAGGCATTTCCATAAGGCTAGAACACCTGTAAAATCATTACTGAGAAAAGAACAAATCAAGCTATGATGTCAAGACCTGCACTTGATTTATTTATTTATTTCAGACCTCTCCTTGCATATGTCTGGGATATAGACATCTGCCAAATAAATTCTCTCAGAAGCCCATTAAACACAGATTTGGGCTTTTAAGTTTCTTTCAGGGGTGTTTTATATAGGACAATTTTGATTCAAATCTATGGCATTTTCAGTACTTTAAAATTATTCAATGCTGAATTTAAGTATTCATTTTCTTATTTTAGAGTTAGACACCTATATGAATAAAATTAGGCTCAGTGAAGGAAGGTACAGGTTGCCCATGGTGCTACTGTGAAAAAGAAATTGAAAACTGAGCATGAGTGCAGTCAAATCAGCCCCTTCCATATGTAGACAAGTAATTAATGTCTTACATCACAGAATCACTCATGTTTTGGCTAATATAGATAATGTGTGCCCATAAATGCTTGTTTAACACAACTCATAGACCACAGATTTCCATCTCTGCTTTGGAGCAAGTGAGCATTCACCAAACTTAATTCATTCACCAAACAATTGAGCTTCCCAGGTGTAATTTAAGCTGGACAAAAGGGTGGTTCAAGTGTTTGAATAGTTTAAATTGGATATTAGTACTAAGGGTGACAAATTACTCATGTTCCACACAACTAATGATGTTTATATCACTGGGTACTGGATTTTGTTGTGAAGAGTATTGTGACATCTTTGACCATGAAGACTGAATTAGGATTCTTGCCAGAATTAGTGACCTTTAGAACCCTAAATCTGACTTTTCATGCTGGGTGGTAATTGCCTCGTTGCATTGTTGATGAGACACAGTGAATCAAGAAATAATAGGAAGTAGGGAGCTATAGAATGTCCTCTTTATTCTCAAAAGCTCCAGCAAGTGCTTAAGAAAGCATCTACCTGTCCCTTGGTGCTGAGAGTGACCTTATCACAGCAATGCATCAAAGGGTGCACGCTGGTTCATTTACTGAAGTGAATAATGTCACACAGCTGCTGCTGCTCCCACATGTCCCTGTATCTTCAAAATGTCCTCACATTTGCTTTCTTACAGGCATCATCAAAAAGAAAAACAATTTATAATAGTAAAACAATGAATATTGAAGAGCATTCTAATGAAATACAGTAAGATTGTGGAGCTAAACTGTGTGGGATTTGAAATAAATGGTTACCAGAGACATAATCTACTCTTCATTAGTAGTTTCTAAATGATCAACAGTAAAAATGACTACAGAATATGATGCCCCTTGATTTGTCCCCTGTGGCTGGAGGGTCCAAATATTTGTGTGCATTCTCAAGGGTTGTAGGAGTAGAAATGCAAGCACTTTTGTCTCTGTGGGAGAATGTAAAAGCTGAATATATTTGAAATAGTCCTCTGAAAGCCAGAGATTTGAGTTCAGGTAAAACCACTTGGCTTTTTTGCTTTAAACTTGTTACCATTCAATTAGAGTCAAATTTGGACAGCTTTCTTTTGAAAGCTGCAATATCTGTCTCTACTCTTATTCCATTTAAAGAAAAAAAATGTAAAGCTCTGCCTGTGGAATTTCTGCTCTTGTCAAAGCAGTTTGCAGTTCCAGAAACCAGCATTGATGGGGCTTGAAGGACAGAACATCTGCATCTTGAGCTTTGCAGCTCAAACATCAGCAACACTTGAAAAATAGCTGGAAGTTAAAAGCTGGTGGTACTTTCAAAAACAGTTTGGAAAAGCTCCACTTGGTGCAGTGCAAGACCTGGGAAGTTGAGCTGTGTGTACAATGAGCCTGGCTGAGCAAAGAAACAAATCCAGCAGTGCTTGTGGCACTGTTTATTCCTAGAGATGGCAAAGGGACCTCCCTTTGTCAGGGAGTGTCAGTGCTGGATCATGAGAGGCTTTGGGGTTTGTCTTCCCTGTGACAGGAAGTTCTGGGAACACTCTGAAGCTGGGGTGTAACCCAGCCTGAGAACATCATTCTTCCTGTGGAACGTTGCATTTATTGATGCTTGTCCCACAAACAGCAGAAGTCGTTAAGGCACAAAATGCATTTATGTGAAAGTTCTCGTTGCAATGATACTAAGGCAAAAGGAAAATATTCTGGATTCACAGTGATAAAACACTTATGACTATTGCCTTTGTTAGAACAAATATTAGCAGAGGTTAAAGGCAAAAGAGTGTAATTCAACCACATCTATGATGTATGCAAGCCATTTAAATTCAGTCTTTATTTTCTCTGAACATTTTGATCTTTGTGTTTTTGACTGTATGGAATGTGCCCCTTTAGGATTTAGAACGAAGCTGCAGGAGAAAAAAAGATGGTCCATTGTTAAATCTTCAAAGAAAAAGATTCAAGGATAAAAGTAAAATTGAAACACAAAAGGTTTTTTTAAAGTTATTTAATGTTTCAAAATGTGGCTCTGGCCTCTGCCTACTGGCCAGTTTCAAATTTACTGTTGAAGAACTGGAATTTCAAAGGTGGTTTGGAAATGCCTTTTTTCCTGCATTAAGTAATGTGAGGGCATATGACCCTTTAGTCTGAACACGTGGCACTAAAAATATACATGTGGGGAGTGCTTTGTTTCAGAGTCACTTTTTTCCTTTCATTTGTTTCTGAAATCAAAGTTTTTGTGTTCTTGAAAAGAATGAGCCCGTGTAATGTCATGCTTTGAAATGCTGTTCTCTTGACATTATAAGACCATGAAAGGGAGAACTTTGACTAACTTTGTTATGCCTTCACCTTAAAGACTTTGTCAAGTGTGCTAAGCTCTAAATATGACCCACCTAGTTTTGTTTCTTTTACCTCTTATGCTGTTACAAAGCTTATTTGATTCTTTTCTACATACAGTGCTTCAAAGCTTGCTTTTCTTCATAAAATTAAACAAATAAAAACCCAGGAACGTAGATTTCAAGTGACTTTTGCATAATTCAGATCAATGCAGGAAGGTGATTGAAGCATGCAAACTTTATTTTAACTGACTGGTGCTTGTCAAACAATGAGCAAAACTGGTTTGGAATTAGTTATGTCTTTTGATGTGTGGCTACAGTGCTGATCAAAGTCGTTGATAGCCATTCATGTGAATCCCTGGACAGGCTTTGTCCCCATTAAAAATATATCCCATTGCAATAATCCTCAGACAAACCCCCCTCCTTTTCAAGTGAAAATAATTTTAACTTGACCCCTTTAACTCACAGACGTAAATCCCCAAATTGAGTAACGTACTTTTGTTTTAAATCTGAGTGCCTCCATCTAACACAACTAAATCCCTAATGTTTTAATTACCTATAATGATCTCCTTCACAAATAGTCTGCTTATTATGGCCCAGAAAATGGTTTTATTGAAATCCAGACACCACCTTTGTGCATAATAAAGTCACTGTGATATATATACACACACACGTATACGTGCACACGCAATAATTGCTGCCCAATAGGTTCTGCAGCTGTGAAAGATACTTATTTTTAGTTCATTCCATTGTCGTTTTTGTCTAAATATCTAACTGAAAGTGCACTTCATATCCTGAAACTTAGCTCAGTTCACTTGAGTAAATAGCTGTATACAGCTGAAAAATTGGCTTTTATGATCAGAAAGTTTTAAAAGCTCAATGTTGTTCATAATTGCTATATATTGAAAATTAATTTTGAAAACTTAATGTGATAAGAAAACTCCTGACCTCAGTAAAATCTATTTTGTGCCTAATAGTAACAGGAAACACCCAAGGCTTTGCTTTGAAGTCCCTGAAATCCAAAGATCAGAACGAGTCTAAAATACCCAGAGCCCTGCATAACTACAATTATTACCTCAGTGTCTGTGGTAGCTTAAGCTCCTGGTTGAATAAGTATTGGATCAATGGTGAGCAAATACTGCATTTCTAAAAAATAAAAGGGCATACAGTCCAATCCATGGAATATTCCTTTCCCACTGCCCTCTTGAATTGACAGCCAAGAGAGAACTGGAGTGTAATTTGCCTCAGTTTTTGGGGGGAGAGCACATGAATATTGTGCTTGATGGGGGAGCTCCAAGACTTGCTGGATCTTTAAAACAAAAAAATAAATCCTACCAGAGGGATGTGGATTAGAAAGTTGTAACAGATAGGCAGACAATTGAGAAATTAATCTCATTTCATAAGTTACAGATTTAGTCCCAGATTGGAGTGAGCCTCACCACAAAGTTCAGTGATGAATGTGGAAAAAGTAGAAACAATCTTCTTTGGTTCTGCTATCTAAAATAAAATTGAAGTGACATTTTTCAAATGAGAATACATTGTCTGCTGCTTTGTCTGGTTCTTTCATTTCAGCTTTGTTAGATCTTTTGTTTCTTTGATGCTCAGAATATTGCACCATTTGGCTCTAAAACCTACATTAGAAGAGCATTAATTAAAGGCAGACACAGTGCAACAGAGACACTGTTAAAATTATGCTTGAAGGTACAATGTAATTAATTTTGTACAAGTGAAACATAAAAGAGAGAATGAAACCGGAGGAAATAGCAGCATATCCTCACAAAATGATAATGAGAAATACAATTGCAAATCAGACAAAAAGTGAAAGGACATATGGAATAATTAGATTTCAAGAAAGAAATTAAAACAAAGGCTAACTTGCTAATTGCTCATGAAAATTAAGCAAAGACTATATAACTGATGTTCAAGGTTCTTGGGGTTTGTTTTGGGGTGCTTCTCTGGGAAGCGTAAGATTGGCATTAATACCTGTCAGTAAAATGAAGTTGTAAATTTTACATCATAATTTCCTGGCAGGTATGTAAAGAACTGAGCACACAGCTTCACTTCAGAGCAAGTTCTCTGTTGGAAGTTACCTAAGAAGATAATGGGTTGGGATCTGGGTTATGGTCCCCAGGTTGAAAATGAGGGCATGTGACATAATTAACTGTAATTCTGTCTGTAAAGGAGAAAAAGGCTTTAGGAAACGGCTTTATTTTAATTGGTCATTTTAAGTAACAATTAAACTTCTGCAGTTCTTTTCAGAACCCCTGTGGTTCACCCTCAGTTGTGAGCGTTCTTGAGTAAAGCATTTTAAAAGATCAAAAATGTGGCTTGAACATTTATCCTGTCCTCCAGAGTTTAAGTGAGGCCCAAGGTTTCCCCAGGTCTGTGGCTGCAGTCTTTGAAGATGCAACATAAAACAGAATGAAAGTTTATTGTATGTTTAAAGATCTCTGTTGCACGTGGTGAACTCCTGGTGATGGCTGGGATTGCAGAATTATTGGGTTCCTTTGGAGCTGTAATTCCAGTTGAGTGGAAAATGTCTCTGTGTTGGGATAATCATTGTTACCAGCTATGGCAGGATGGCACCACTTGGGTTTTAGTGGGACCAGATTTCCAATTATCAAAGCCTCTGTTTTCTCTTGGTTTATGTTTAAAGAAAATCAGCAGAAATGTCAGTGTACTGTGTCACACCCCACAGCCATTTGTGTGGTGGCACAGAATCGAGTCATTGAGCCACTCAACATCCAGGCTTCTGTCATCTGGGAGAAGCCAAATAGAAATTCTCCTGCTGAGAACTTCAGTGTTTTCATTGCTGACAAACAAACGTATTTGATGAGGGAAAAATCCTGAAGCTTCTTTTAAACATGATGTAGTTTTATATATATTTTCTGCCTTAAGACTCGAGATTATAACTTCTTGCTGATTTTAAAACTTTCCTGAAGTGATTACTACCTAACTGGATGCTCGTGGTTGAGCTTTTAAATTTTGAGTTAGAGTTCCTTTTTTTTCATTGTCTGCATAAGTCACTTTATTCCTGTCTTCCAATACATCAGAGGCAAAATGAAAAATGGCCAGTGAGAAGGAACTGTAGGTGAGGATCAGCCAAAATACAGTGCAGTCCTCCCACTGTGGGTTAGAAAGTGTAGGCTGTTTCCTCCAAAACAGGAGTTGAATATCAGCATTCCCAGGTGATCCAGAGGGCTCCTTGCAAGAGCAAGATCATTAATTGCCAACAACCTGAAAATATCCACAGAAAAACTTGATCCCTTAACAAAAATATTGATCCCTTAACATCCTGTGCAGTGTTTTGGCCTTTCTGCACTTCTAAAGCTTTCTTAATTAGTCAAAAACTCCGGAGCTGGAAAGCTGTGTAATTCATAGCATAACAACACCTCCTCTGTTGTGTGCACTTTGTAACCCACTGGGGTTTTGAAGAGCTTTAAATAAATCCCTTTTTTAGTATTATATAGCACAGTGCAATAAAGTCCTCTAAAATATTTTCCTTACAAGGTGATGTGTTTTGCAATGATTTGAAGGACGAGATAAGTTTCAAAACAATGTTTTGAGGTAAAACACATTGAGTTGTTTCTAGTGTATGTAATTATATTGATCAGTCCATACGCTTTCACTGAAGTGTCAAACCACACCGTTTCAAAATCGAACTGGAGGGAAAAACTGCATTTTTTTTGGCCTCCATGGTGAAACTGTTAAATGTTACAATGCAAAAATGTCAGACGAAGAGGAGGGCTTTATGAAGTAGGGTATACAGTAAAAATGTGAAGATCCTTGATCTCATAAGTTGCCTATTTTGTCACAATTTGCACTACATAGTAGGGCGAAAGGAATTTCAGAAGGACAGAGATTGTTCAGTCATTAATTTTTACAACAATTTTAGGGAAAACTCGTTTAACTGAAGTTTAAGCTTTATTTGAGTGTCATGACTTGGTAAATTGACTTGCAGTAAATACCAATGTGTTGCTGGGCAGTTATTTTTATTTAAAAATATCTTTCACAGTTGATGATTACACCCAGAAAAATTGTCCAGCTAAGAAGCCTAACCTTCTAAGATAATGTCTTCTTTACAGTTTATTTCTACAAATATGCTCCTGTTGTTTTGATAAAACATATGTAAGAAATTGATTTCCTGATTCACTTCAGCTTACAGTTTGGTTTTTTTTAAGAGCAATTTTTGTCTCCACCAATTAATCTTTGCAAATTTTTTCTCTGCTACGTGGATGCTCAGTAAATTTTGATAACAAGTAGCTCTAATTCATCGCTTCATGAAAGGGTCTTTTAATCTGTTATGTTCTACACTATTCCCCTGAAGAAACCTGCTGAATTTCAAAGCAGGTGTCTTTTAAAGACTTACAGATAATATTTTGAAAGGTAAGTATATTTTGCTACTATTAGTGAAGGGGAATATCTTTTCCTAATAAAAAAAGCTGCTCTGACTGCTGCTCTAAGAATCATGAAGGACCTCTGGTGACTTCAGAGCCTCCTTGGCATAGCACAGTGTTAAATCCTGCCCCTCTGAATATTTGAGTAATGCCTTGGCTACCTGATGGTTCTTTGTTGTGATCAAGCTCAGAAATGATGTACACTACTTCTGCATGCAAAAAACCCCAGGTATTTCCTCACAGAACAAACCCATAATATTTTGAAAGCCTCATCTACTGTGAAACTTTGAAGCAGATGAGCGATTTTTGTTGTACCTTGTAATTTTAGCTTCTAGCTCGTGTAATTAATCTTCTCCTGTTTTGGCAATCTTACAGTTAAGGTAACAGGTTTTGCTAGAGAAGAATTTCCAAAGCAGACTCACTTGCAAAAAGTAACTGCAGAAAATGCATTTTCATTAATTCTCAGGAAAACGGGTGCTTGGGATTTTTCCTAAAGTCTGGGGTTGAGCGTGTGGCAATAAAAACCACAACAAAGCACCTGATGGGTTTATCCTAATATCCTAATATAGGGATTTATCCTAATTCAGGCAAGCCTGAGTCCATGCCCAGTTGCTAAAGCATTTGTGTCATGTTTTGTAGAACACCTACAATGAGAATTTTTGTTCATCCTCTTCAATTAACACAAAAAGAGTTCTCAGAGTACTAAAAAGAGTCCTAAGCAAGCAGCAATGTTACTGCTGTTGAATAATACACTCACTGCAGCAGGTTCCTGAGGCACTACCAATGAGGAAGGTACAGCAAGCACAGCACTCAGAATTTACTGTGCTCTGATCTCAACTGAATTTCTCACTTTATTCAAAGAAATATGCTTCACAGAATTCAGAGCTGTGTCTACAACCACCCTTGCAGCTTGTTTCAAATTAGGTTGTGGTTCTGGCCACCTGTCATTACACTGCCAGCTACTATTAAACCATCAAAGCAGTATTTTAGTTGCTTTGATGTAGTCTGGAATTGTATCTACTGCTGAATGATGATTAGATTAAATGTTACAAATGTACCCAAAGGGAATAGAAGCACTAGTCTAATCTTGATCTGCTACAATTTAATTTTAAGTGTTTCCTGATATTTCTATTATTTCTGATGCATTCCTTTGTATTTATAGATGCTAGTACAGCAGAAACAGCCTCTTGGAACAGCATTAAAAAGCTGCCATTAACAGAGTCTGTGCTATTAATGTGGTGTTTCATACATCACAACTTCAGAAAGGTCTAGAAAATGGATAGTGGAAGTGTCATTTCCCCTTTTTAAATGACATTCCATTTTAATGGATATGGGAAAAATACTGAGGGAGAATGATGTTTTGTTCTGGTTTGGTGGAGAAGTCTGTCTTCTACCTGAGATTTGCTGGCTGTGTTCGTGCCAGGCCTGATCAGTCAGTACTTGTGTGGTGCTTGGGCTTGGCCCCAAGCCTTTATTTTATCCCTTGGCAAAGTTCAGGTGCTCTCTTGCCCACAGATCAGATCCCTCTGGAGGATGCTGGGGCACCTGCAGGGATTGTTCCACTGATCCTCCCTGGAAAGGGGAGACAGAGTGGCTGGCAGCTCAGACTCTGCAGAATAGACAAGATAACCAGGTCTGAGAGAAAGGACCAAATGTCAGCTGTACCTCAGGTTTGTGCTGCAGGATGCTGACAGCAGAGCCCTGGGACCTCCTCCAGTGCTCCCACACACAGGTGAGAGACAAGTGGGATTCTGTCCTTGAGACAGCCCTGAGAACAGCTTTTAGTGTACAATGGCTGGATCTGATCTCAGTGTTCTGGGTCCACCCTCCACACCACTGCTGTAGAGAAAAACAGGGTCTACAAATTCATAGTGTTCATAGTAATAATTAAATTAATTCATGGAAGCAGCCTTTTAGCTGTTCCAGAATTGGTTTGCAACAAAACGAAACTAACCCAAATCTTACCTGATTTTGTATTTAACGTTTGTTTGAGAACGTGTCCAGACCCTGACCACGGTCCTTTAGTTTGTCTTCCCAGAAAATAAAATTCAAAGCTGGATGCTGTCAGCTCCTTCTGGGAGTGCTACCTGTGTCCAGGTTAATGGAAGGAAGACACCTTCCATTGGTAGTTAATGCTGGACTTGGTGCTTTCAGCAGCAGCTCAGTCTGAGCTCAGAGCCTGCAAACATCTGGCTTTTTGTTTGAGGAGGAATTAATGTTGTATAATTACAGGAGGGCAAAGATCCAAAGAGAAAAAGAGAGAATGAAAATATTACTATAATGAAATGTCTGATGCTGCATGATGCATTTCCTTTTACATAAGCAAGAACATTTTTAATCTCAATTTCATGTTTCAGTTTTTCTGATTTTCAGTGAATTGCAATAATACAAAAAGGTTAATTACAGGCCTCAAATGAAGGTTGTTTTTATGATTAGAAGTATAGAAAAGACAAATATGTTTTTCTCTGGTTGTTTTCTGGCTGATTGCAATAGAATGTAGACATGGGGTTACTTCTATGTGGAGTTTTTCATTTTATTTTCTGCTCCAAGAGTCAAGTGTGCTCCAAATCACCCTTCCAAGCAGAACATCTACATGATGTTTGGCAAGTGGCAACTTTGTAATTGTGGTAGGTCAAGGAAATCTTTCAAAATGCTACATGAATAGAGCTCTGCAATTCATGCTGTGATTGTCAAAGTGAGCTCCCATCCATTGAAAATGGTTCATTTTAAGTTGTAAAAAATGAAGAATTTTCATTAATGTCAGTACAGCTTCAAATTAAGTGTTCCTGATCCAGCACAGTCCAAAGCAGTGTGGATATGATATTTAGGGGCAGATCTCAAACCTGCTGAAATGAAGGTATAATTTTATCCAGACTTTCATATAAGCAACCTGGGTGTGAAGATCTGGGTGTGCCTTTCATGAAAAGTTTTCAGTGCCTGATTCTTGTGTGAGAAGAGCTTTAGAGAAGCCCTATCTTTGTTTTGTAGACCTACATGGGAACTGAAACTGCACAGTTACATTTGCTTTTGAAGAATAAATAAGTTTCAATTAAAATGTGTGCTATTGGAAAAAAAGTGGCAAAACCTCATCCCAATTACTTATTTCAGAGAGAGCTGTGAGTTTAAAGTAGTTAAAACTTCTGATTGGAGATCTTACAAACAAATTATCTCACATTTTTTCAAACTCTCCATAAAATTGCCATTGAAAATTTTTCTTTACAATAGAGATAACTAAATTCTACAACGAAACTCACCCTCGTTACATTATCTGGAGGTTACAAGAAATATGAAATTACAAAGAATGAGTTTTCTTGCAAAGATTTAAGGATAAGTGTTAACTGCTACTACTGCCTTTGCTATAGTGAGAAGTTTTAGTGTGTTAATTATGCAAAGGATAACGATGGTTAGTAGTTCCCTGGGGCAGATTTGCACAGTACAACTGTGCAAGAACATCAAAATCCCAGGTCTGAGGACATCACCACCACCACCACTACATTGAGAGGAATGAGAAATAAGTTGTGTTTCTCTTTGAATTAAGGTGAAATGATGCCTTTCTACATAGGATAAGTTTAGCAGAGCCACTGCTGGCCACTGTTGCATGTACACATGGAGATAATGAGCTGTATCAGGAAAGTAAAAGGACTTTCTAGTGACTGATTCTTTCCACAGAGACCTATGGAAGGGCAAGCAAGAGTGTCTGAAGTGTTTCTCGTCTATTTTGGTGCAGAACTCAGGTTTCTGTCTGGAGAAAATGAACTGAACCAGCTGCAGTGGCAGGTGGAAGGCTATTATGTATTTTACCAAACACACTGGGGCCAATGTTGCTGCCCAAATTTAGGAGTTTCATCCCCTGAGCTCACCCAGACTTTACCATGGCTCTGTTCTGCTGGGTGCTGCCTCATAGCCCAGGTGGATGTTTCACCTGTGTTTGCAGAATAAGTAAATATGTAAAAAAAGGAACAGTCTCAGTAGCAGTAATCCAGTGGGATTTTAGTATTTATGTGATTTGCAAGAGGGAAAATAAAAGTAATAGTTCATTATTTTGAACTGGGGGAAAGGTCTCCTTAATGAGAATTTAGAGGAGTGTTGGTTTCCTTCATTGAATTTACTTTCCCTGCATAAATCTGCTATCTATGGCTCAGCCACTGCTGAAAGTGAGGGTATCTGATAATTGTGTTTGAAAATAATACAAAAATTCATTGCTTTCTTCTCCTTATTTTCACTTCATAAGAGACAACGGGGTTTTTGTGGGTTTTTTTCACCAGTTTAATGCCATCACAATGTCTCTGTGGATAGTTCCAGTCTATTGTGTCCTTCACTTTAACAGCAGAACACGGCCTTGAACAGAGAGTTACCCCTCAGCAAAGCCTGACAAGTGTTGGACTGAAGTGGACGTTTTCTCTCACTATAGAAATCTTCTGCTGTGCCCATCTCTCTTTTAAATTTGTAAACACTCTTTGGTGGCCCAGCCTTGCCTGGATGACTCTTTTCTACAGCAAACAGTGAATAGGTGGCAACGCAGGAATATTGGTATTTAAAGTCTGAAATATTAACTGCTGTGGGTGCAGGCAGTGGAAGGAGAAAGCCCTGACTCAGAGCCATGGAAATATTTGGAGATATTCCCACTTTTCTGCTCTCTCAGTGATTTAAGGCTTCCTCCTTGCACACCATCAGAGCTAATTCCAGTTATCAAGGGAAAATGTGTTCCTTGGTAGCAGGGGAGCAGTTTGTGAGTGATGCATGGGCTCAGGGTTGAATTTTCTTACCCTTTTCTGGGATAATGTGGGTTTCTTAATTTGATGTGATCTCTGCTGTAAAATATATTTCATTTTCTCCCTTTGGACTGGAAAGACATTTGAAAAGAAAAGGCCCAGGTAGCTGGACTTTAGTGGGTCTGTCACCGAGTTTATCAAACTGTAACTGAGTTCTCCAAACTTCAGGAAAGCTAAAAAATACTAAGAATAGCCTTTTAAAACCAGCAAATCTGAAGTTATTAATCAATAATGAGAGGAAAAAAATGCTTATTATCTAAAAACAATGACAGTGTGCATAGACTAGGCTTTAAAAAAGGAATTTTTATCAGCTGAGAATAAGAAAAATGACCAATGGATTGTTTATTTTGAGCATGATAATGAATAGGAAAGTGACCATAAAAATGACAGCTTGGTGTCTTGTATTCATTCCCTCTCAGTGACCTTCATACCAGATCCGTAGGATTTACAAGAATTTGGTGATGCTTGCAAAAACTGAAATATTCATCTGAAAGTCAAGATATTTCATATTTGGATTGATAGAACAAAGTGAAAAGTGATTTGTGTCAGTTTTACAGTTTGGTGTGGTAGAAAAGGCTGATTTTTTTTCCTTTGTTATAGCCTTGAGGTTAGAATAGACTAAAGCCTAGGTTTTCATAGTCACTAAAACTGGAAGTCACAATTCTAGAGTGTAACAACCAGGTAGATGGGGCCAGTTTTAATTGCCTCACAGAGCTAAATACAAACCAAATGTGCAACTGATACAACCAGCTCTATTTACATCTGTGATTAAATCTGCTAAGGTATTGTGTTTGGTTTTGGGGTTTTGGGTTTGTTTTTTTTTTCTTGTGGGAGTTCATCTGTAAAATCCTTTTGGGAAAAAAAAAAGGTCAGAAGATTCAAGTGTTAGGAGATTTGGAGACTCAACTCCTAAAGATTTTGATCCCTGCTTCTGCAGGAGGTCTGAAGCCTGCAAGTCTCCAGCTGCATTGCAATCATTGTCAAATCAGTAAAGCTTTTTACCTCTGTCTCATTCCAGACATTTTTACCACCTTGCATATTATAAACTGTTCATTTTTTGTTCACTGAAACCTTAGATTATAAATAGCAATGCTCAGCACTTTTACTTCAGAGTAAATTGTTGGGGGAGAAAGATTTGAAGCAATTTTAATCATATTGTCAAACCCAGAATAAGCTAATGTATCAAGTTGAGAGTTTTTCCAGTTTTATGACATAATTACTTGTGTATTAGGCCCACAATGAAAAAAATAGCTCTGCAAGAGCAATGTTTTTAAAACTTTATTAGTAGTGTTTGCCTTAAGATAAAATGAGTAATTACCAGCCCATTAAATACTGACAGGTAACCAGTTACAAGAAAGACGTTGTCAGGTTATTTCAGCTAAGTAAAATCAATCTTTCACTGTTATGCTTAATTAAGGTAATTCCAGCTTGGCTCTGATGTGAAACTCCGTTGGAATTCGGGAAAAATAAGCCTTGAAAAGATGGAATACTGCTGTATCGTGCAGCATTCTGCAACTAAAGAGTTAATAGTTAATTGTTTATGGTTGTTCATAATGAGATGGAAGGCATCAGATGCCAAAAGTTTCTGAAATTCCCAATTTGTTTAGGCCCTAGGTATGAGCTAGGTTTTTAGATCTGCTTGCAGGAGTGGATTGATGTCTGAGGGCTGCCAAATTCTAAACCTGTCCAAATCTGGTGTTGGATTGTGAGTGGCTTTCTTTGATTCTGAGAGGACTGGAGACTGAGTGAGCTGCCACTAACACGAGGCACAACATCAGTGACCTCAGCCCAGCCTCGCTGCAGTGGCCACTGAGAGCACTTCCAGCTTCCAAACTGCTGGATGTGTAACTTTGTGATGAAAATAACAAGATTCTAGATTTCCCTGTGAATGCCTTAAAGTCTAATTTTCAGCACCTGCCACAAATATAATGAAACTAAATTAATTTATAGCTAAGTTACTGTAAATATGAAGATACAGCCTGTGTTTCTTCCAGTGGAAGTTTGTTGTATTTCTTGCCCTGAGTTTGTTCCATCTTTGAGGTGTCTTACAGTGACTAAAATAATAAACAGGTAACACCATCTCATTTGTTAAATGCTGGGAAAATTAATATTATTATTATAAAATTACTTTAAAACCTAGTGCAGTGATTTTCATGTAAATCAACTGTTGCCTGCGCTTGTGTGGAAGGACCAGGGAATGAATGGGATGGAGAGATGATTTAATGCAGTGTTTGGGGAACTGGTTCAGCCCTACCCAGCCTCCTGAGTGCAGTCAGGAGAGGGGTCTGCCAGGGATTTGTGGCACAAGAGCTGAGTCAGATTTGGAGCATATTTAAGGATTTCATGAATGTTGAAGTATCATGGATGCAGAATAGCGTTACCCATTGGGCCTGCAGAGATTTCACTACCTGTTGGAACAAGTAGAAGAGCTGCATGTGCAACCTCAAAGACGATTTTTTTCCTCGTGGAAAAAAAGTAGTTACACCGGACTTGAGACTGTAGTGGGAGGCTCAGTGAACAGAGAAATGGTATCACCAGAAGCACTGTTTGTAGAACAAAGCAGTATCTCACACTCAAAAGGTTTGTGCAAGATTAACTTTTTCTAAGTAGGCTCAGTGATCCTCTTTCACAATATATTAGGTGTACAGGCAAAAACATTTGGGGCTTTGGCAGCCAGTTTGACTCTGCCAAGACTTTACAATCAGTGTGTTGTTATATTATTACCTTGCAGGTTAGCTAATGTAATTAGCATAATGCACAGCCTGTGATCTTCACAGCAGCTAATCAACGATTTGGGGTTCAAATGCAAAAGCATTTGTAACTTATTTTGTCTTTGCCTCTCCCCCACCCCTGGTGATTCTGATGTGTTTTTGTTGCAGCACATTTTTATGCACACGTCTTTATTCTGTTATTTACACAGCACCACCTTCAGCAGATGCAGCAGGTCTTCTGTGATGTAAAATACATCACTGCTCGGAAGCTTTCTCTTCAAAATAATTACATTCCTGGATAATTGTTTATTTTCAGAGACTGTTCCATATTGTGTCTGCTCGCCCCCAATCTAATTTTCTTTTGATGGACTGGAATATCAGCCGTGCTGTTCTCAAGCCTGAAGTTAATGTATTCATTAGTTATAATTGCTTCCAATGTGTCCTCACCAATCTTAGTCTTCTGCTTACTTAATGATTCTGATTGGATGTTCAACACTTTTATCCGGGTTAATTTACTATTCATAGTACAATGATGGATTATTCATTTTGTTACCCAGATTACAACTGTAAATGGAGTTATACATCATCAATGAGAGCACCACAGAATCATTTAGCTAAAAAATGCCTTCTAGTTATCTTGAAGAAGCAAAGATAGTCACATAAAAACTTTGTGGCTGGCAGTGCTTCCTGCCCAAAGATGGCTGAATTCATTAGCCTGCTCTGAATTGCTGTAAAATTCTGTAAGTGTTACTTTTAAACACTGTTTTATGTGCCTAAGTGTGCATATGTGTGCATGAATTATCTTGAGGGAAACTTAATAAAATGTAAACCAAAATCAACGGTAGAACAGAGTTTGTAAAGGGCAGTGGATTGGAGCTTAGAACTTCTGATCTCTGTTCAATACTTTGGTGGATTTCAGGAGGTGAAAAAACTTTATAAAACCTTTAGATTGGAGCCACAGAAGGAAAAGTGGCCCCAGTCTCATCTCTCTCTTGCCATTAATGTGACAGCAGTGCTGGCAACTGATTTAGTGAAGATATATTTTGGGTTTATTCTGGACCAGTGTGAGACTGCCCGGGGCTATTCTTGTAAGATAAATTTTCATCGTGTCCAAATGAAATGAACGGTGTCTGTTGATGGGATATTTAAATATACCAAAAGACAAACTTTAAATACACAGCATGCATGAACTTTCAATAGGACTGCAGCAGACACAGCTTCCATTCATCCCTGGTCTCATGTTCTAAAGACATGGGAAAATCGGACCTTGTGTCCACAGATAATTTAAGTTTTATGTTTTTCTCTGAGCTCATTTTGCATCTTAATTTTAAACACAAACAATATTTAAGGAAGGTAATAACTCTACAATATATATGTGTGGTTCTCACCTTGTTGGGGTGTTGATGCTTGAAATGTATATTATGATAAATGCAGGAAATAACAATACTGACTAATCATGGCAATTAGGGAAATATCTCACATGAAAATAATATTATATCGTTAAAAACATTCTGGCCTCTCTGCTCATGTAACACTTCAGTCATTTTTGCCAAAAGAATGTGGTGAACTTTGAGTTGCTAAGGATGGAATTACAGAAGCAGAAACTTTTCAAAATCAGGAAATCAGCACTAATGCAGAAAAGATCTCTGTGCCAGTCAATATTTCCTGGCTTCAAACTCTTGAACATGAAATATTGATTATAAGCATTTCCCCTAAAAACAAGGGCTACAAAATGCCAGAATTCAGGTTTTATATCCCAGTATCCAAATTCAAAACCTGTGAGACAATGGAGCCCTAAGGGAAGTTATCTTTTAATTAATAATTCTGAATAAAGCGTTCTATTTTATATCTTAATGCACCCCCATTCTATTGCAAAAAAAACCCAACTGTATTAAATTTTCCAAATAATTCTTAAATGCTAGCAGGAAAATCCTACTCTGAAAATGAGTATTTTCATTTAATGAGTATCAAACCCTTTCTCAGCTATTGTGCACATAGGCAGCAGATTTCTTGGATCCCCTCCTTCTGTAAATATCTGAGCATGTGCATGCCCCCTGTAAAACAGACATTTCCTCCTACTGATTGAGAAGATCAAACCAAATGGTCGCTGTGGTTTCTCTGCTCCTCAGCCCAGTGACAGGATGAACGAAGAATTGGTAAAGACATCATAGAGGAATTGAGAATTTTTAAAGCTTTCCCAAAGATGCGTTCATTTAACATTGAACAGATGTTCTAAGAATTCAGAAATACTCTCATTAACCTCTGCTTTTTAATGTCCCTTTTCATTCCTGAAAGAGTTCGTGCATTTAATCAGTTTCCTTCAAAGATGTACTTTTTAAATTAAAATAGTTATTGCAGCTGCCACTGATGCAATGCCATCTACAGCTGAGCCTTCCTCGGAACCAAGGCTGTTGTCAGTTTGGTGTTTGAGATTTTGTAGCGTTCTGGGACCATTTTAGTGCCTTTGCAAGTGAGTCTAGAGGGGAAAAAAATGCATGAAGGAAGCCTTTCATTGCTACACTTCCTATTAATTAATTATTATTAGTGCTGTAGTTTTACCTGTCAGGGGGCGAGGGGAAACAACAACTTGATAAATGTGTGGAGACAGGGGAGGAGGCAACGGGGGAAAGCAGCAGCAGAGCTGAGGAAGCCCCAGAATTTATAAGTGTTTTCCTCTGACCTGGTAATAAGTCCTACCAATTTAGCAACAAAATAAAGAGATGGGGTTTTTTTAATTGCGTTTCAAGCTCGTGGGCTCTGATTCTCTTCTTGTGGTGTAAATTTGGAGTAAATTGAGGGTAACACCATGGTCACAAATAAAGTAAGGTGACTGCTGCATTGTTGTGCCACAGTGGCACTGTGCTCTCTCAGAATCCAGTGGTCAGATGTGTTTGTCACTGAGAACTCTGAATCAGCACCATTCATAAAAATTCACAAGTCAGAAGAATTAAACCAGGCAGTAATGGGCAGCAAGAATAGTCCAAAATATCTCTTCCCACTTCTAAGTCTATTTTGAAAGAAAACGTGGAAAAATTCTCGAAAAAAATCTCTAGTGAGCTAGAATTTTATCAAAATCTAGGCAGATTATAAAAGTGAGGAAAAAGTCAGAAATAAAATGTAAAAGAATCGATTCAGAAGTGAATTGAGGAAAACCAAATGGGTTTGATGCCAGTAGTCATTAGTCTGAAAGACAGAACCTGTCAAAATAAAGTGAGTGTTGTGCAAGAAAAATCAGTGCAGCATGAGGAGATTTTTGGATTTTTTCAGACCTAAGTGAATTTATGGTAAATGATGGACAAATTTACCTTTGATTGCCTTTTTTTGGTTCTCCAAATGCTATTTTAAACCCACAGATCACGAATTTCTGTATTTTGTGGTGTTCCTCTCAATTTCTAGAAATCTGAGGAAAAAAAAATGGATCAGAATTCTTGGAGTGGTGGCAGAGGCAGGACCATGCCTGGGGATGTTTTCCTTGGTGCTGTGTCAGGTGCTGCAGGTTTCTGGTGGGATTTTTCTCCTTAGCCTCTAATTTGGGACTGGTGAGGTTTGGTTCAGAAAGAAGCAGGAAACACAGGTTTATTAGCGACTCAGAGGGAACATAATTTTACATGGATGTAAAGGGTGTAAAGTCTGCTGGATTTGGGGATCTTGATCCTTGGCAAAAACGTGCCTGAAAAGCACCAAAACACAAGAGTCTTCACTTTATCAATATCTATTTATTTTCATTCTGGGATAAATCCTTATTTTGTTGGGGTTTTTGTTTGTTTGTTTGTTTTGGTTTTTTTTTGAGAGACACATAGGAGCAGTCTCACAGACATCTTCCTTGTGAGTTCTTCTTGCATTTGTTTGTGATACTGAGTGTTTGAATGTCTGGCATCAAGCACAATTTTACTCAAACATGTGAATTACAGACATGTATATGGATTTTCAGGATGAGAGCCCAGATAAGCAGAATTCTGTCAACACAGCAGCTACTTCTGCTTTTTTGTAATCTGTAATGTGAAAAAGAAACACTCATACTCTGCTCAGGCTCAGAACATTTTAAAAAAAGTCTAAAACTCAATTACTAGGATTTGGCGACCTTACAAAAAGAAACAGCACCTGATTAACTGATGAGGAAATAAACAGCAGCACTGTAATGTGACCTTTAAAGAGCAGCAAGTAAAAATCTTTTGAAACATTTCTACTTAAAGGATTTGTCAAGAATATACTTTCTACGGTTGTTCTATTCATTCTGTGTTGCTGCTTCTCTGACTCTGTGGCATTTGGGGTTTGTGCTGTGGATTCCCTGTGACTCTGATGTTCCATGGGCTGTGTACCCAAACATGGGCTGAGACTGCAGTTACAGGGGTACTGCCACTCTGAGGGAGATTCTGATATCCCCGGTGTTATGATTTTATTGATGTGGTTATTTACCTCATGAAATATGCAATATTCTCTTCGGTTCTTAGTTTGATCCATGAAATACTTTATTACAGTGTAAGTGGTCACATTAGTGGACACATCAAAAAAGTGCTACAATCAGACCCAGAATTTCTGATAAATTTTCAGATCAGCTCTTTCCCTAGTATCTTTTTAGTGACAAAAATATTAAGCATCTACAGTGTCATTCAGCCACAGTTCTTAAATACAGGTGTGCAGAAGAAAGCTGAAAATCACTTCAAATTCTTGTATTCTATAGGGTTGGAATGTGAATCTGTGAATGTAGTCAAAGTAGAAGTACCAGAAAATATTTTGGAATAAGTTTTTCTTTACTATTGGGCAAACTACTGTACATGAAATCTGGCTTCTTAGGTAGGGCATGAGAGAACATTAAAATGGAACTTGTTGTCATATAAACGTGGTTCATCAGAATTCGAATGTGATATATAACCAGTTCTACATCAAGTAAGGATTTCCTTATAACCTTTTTCATTAACTTTCAGCTATGAAGTAAATGAAACTATTTTGACCAAGAACAGTAAATTAATTTTCCCATTTTAATTAGATAATCTACAAGTTTTTTAATCTACAAGAAAAAACAGAAGAAAATTATAGATCCCTCAGATGTCTGAACACACAATTAAAAACTTGCAATTTTCTTGTAACTTTATATTAAAAGTCAGTTGAGTCCTGTAGACTCTGTTTTCCATAACACTGTTGTAGTTACGGATAAATGGTAACATTTCTCTTTAAATTCCATTCCTTACACTTTCATTACCTCCCACTTGTGCTCTCAGTCACTCCACCCTCCACTCCTCTGCTCCTGGGCTGTTTCTCTGAAGGGATGCTGACAGTCAGCAGAGTGCTGACAGCCAATACTTTCCTATCAGAGCTCCAGAAGCACCCAAAACTTGAGGAATAATTTAAAACCTCCCAAGGTGCAGCCCCTTGTGTTCCCTTCCCTTCTCTTTGTTAACACAGAAACAGGTGACTCAAAAGAACACGACCCAGATCTGAAATGCAGACAGGTCCTTCCCTGAATTCACATTTGAGGATAAAATGTTTGTAGATGAAATTTAATTCAATTAAACTTGGAAAGGTGGTTACTACCTCACAGATTCCCTTTCTCAAATCAATTTCTTTTTCATGCTGGAAAAGGATCCAAGAGCTCCTTATCTCCCTGGATGTTGCTTTTTTTTTCTCCCCCAGAAAAAAATCCTTATGTGGCCAGTACAAAGAGAATTGTTTATGCTTTTCTGAGTGAACGCCAAGAAGAAAAGAAACAGAAAACAAAGACTAAACCCTTCTTGAATTTGCTGCTTTAATTTTCTGACAGTCTGTCACACTGAAGCAGAAAAACCTTAAAAATTCAGTTTATATATTGCCTTTAAAACTATTTGGGAAGCTGAGTGTGCACCAGCCTTTGAAGAGACGATAATCTAGGTTGAAAGCATAAGAGGAGGCATATTAGAAACTTTTTTCTTCCTTTTGTTTTCTCTTCAAAATTGAATGGGACAAATCATCACAGTTCTGTTCTCTCAAAAGCCATTGAACATCTGCCACCAGATGAGGATTGTCAGCCTTTGTGGCTCCGTGTGCAGCACTCGTGCACAGCAATCTCTGCTCTTCCTGACAGTTCCTGCTCATGAGAGGATGTGAACTCAGGTTCCCCCTGTCTCTTTTGTCCATCTCCTATCATCCACCCTCCCCAGCTTCCTTCCTACTGCTGTCTTCTGTAGATCCTGCTTTTTTCCAAGACATTTTGTTTTTACTGTTTTGACAAAAAGAAAAAAGTGGAGTTTTTTTTTTTAAAAGTTTCTTCCAGTGTTGCCTTCATTTTTGGGTCTTTTTCTTTTGCTTTCGCATGGAAATGTGGTTTACACTGTCAGCAGTTACTTGTCTCTGTCAGGCTTCTAAACTTGTCAGGTTTCAAAACTTCTTAGCTGTTTATTAATTATAGCTAAAGGAGATGAACAGGTGTTCTAAAAACAGATATAAACCCATGCTTTCATTTTGGCTGAGTAACACAATTATTCACCATCCCATGAGCGTCTTTGTAGCTCCAACTATATAGTATATGTAATGTTAAATATGTGTGTTTATGGTTTATGTCTTGTTTGTGGTACAAACATGGATGACACCATTGTTATTCTGCACCAAGTATTATAAACAGGTAGTTAAATAATAAAAATATTCATGGAAAAATTATGCAAAGTAGATGTTTGAAGTGTAGTGGGCATTACTTGGCCAAGCAGCCATTGCTTAATCAGATTCTCAGCACACCAAGACACGATGGCTAAAAAACTTTGCATAAAAAGGAAACTTGATGGTATCTATCATTCCCCAAAAGATTCCTCTTGGAAATGTTGCTTCCTGGAATGAATTTGCAATAAGGCAAATAATTTAGATATCTAGAGCAAGCCTGCTACAGATACAAGGTACAAATATTAAAGTTCTCTGCTACTTCTGTGTTTAATCAAATCACGTTAATTTAAAATATGCATTTCAATCCCAGTCATTTCATATTGTATATATATGTATTGGTAAAATAAATATAGGTCTAGTATTGTTTAATAAAAGAATAACAAAATGATTCCTGACATAATCACCTTTAAGCTTATCCCTGACCTCATATATTTTAATTATGTATAAGAGCTAGCAGATCTCCTGTGCAACAAGGAGCCCTTCATTACCTGTAATTCCTATTTTATAACTTTTTTGTTTGATCTGTTCCAGGATTCATTCTGAAGAAATTCAACAGAATAAATTATCATTCT
Source organism: Pachycephala philippinensis (assembly GCA_013397055.1). Classification (NCBI taxonomy): domain Eukaryota; kingdom Metazoa; phylum Chordata; class Aves; order Passeriformes; genus Pachycephala; species Pachycephala philippinensis. The sequence continues at coordinate 159,855 of VWZT01008935.1, forward strand.
CCCCAACCATTTGACTGTAGCTTTGAATATATAATGTATCCACCCATGTATATTATTTATGAAAGATTGATTATTCTTTCATCTCAATATGCCTTTTATGTCAAGAGAATTTCAGATTTAACACTTTCCTTCCTAGACATGAAGAATTGCTGTCCAAGTGTGGTGCTGCATCCCACATGGGCACATCAAAGCTGGCTGAAAGCTCATTTGGGTACGTCAGCAGCAGCTGCAGTTACACTTTTGACTCACAGGCTGCTAAAGATAACTCAAGGGATGGGGAGGGGAACAGGTGAATGGACTTTATCATCCATGCCCTGAATGATGAAACATGCTCTTTTAAAGCTGCATCAACATGGAATTTTAAATGAGACTTTTGGCTCTGATTTGCTGCTTTGCTGCACTCGTTTTTGACCAGTGAGTGGAGTAGTAGTGAGCTAAAGCTGCCAAGAAAATCTAGAAAAATGGGGACAAATAGGAACTGAAGGTATATAGTTGGAAGCCATTTGTGTTTCAGTGGATTTGCTGTGTTTGTGTAAATAGAATGAAAACAAATAAAACAGTATGTTTGTGTTGGAAAAATGCTGCATTCCCTTTTACCTCCAGGTTTTGGTAAACCTGGGAGCTCTGTGTTTCCCAAGGCCAGATGGCTTCATTCCCACTTCCCCTGCACTGCTGTCAGTGATAAATCTCACAGCACACAGAGTAAGGTGGCGTCTCCTCATCAAACAGTGGGGAGAACTTCAGTCTGGGGAATGCATTATCCTTCCTGAGACTCTTCTTGGGCTTGTCTCACAGGAAAGGGTGAGTTAAATATGCTCCCCATTGGTACAGCCTTTCCAAGGTGTGCACACAGTTCTCAGCAGCCTGGATCAGAGTTCCTTCCTCAAAGAGGATTGTATCAGTCACTGATTAGGGATGGATGTAAGGAATTCAAACTTAGGATTGTTGAGAAATCCTGGAGCTATGACTTATAGACAAGAGCCATGCTCTTTGGCTATTACTTATATTTTTCCATCGACCAGAAAAATCTTCACTGTGACTGCAAACTTTTCAAAGCCCTTTGTTCTGTCCACCCTGAGGCCTTTTTCCAATTTGGATTAGCTCCTGCTATTTTTTTATGGAGAAGATCTTGAGCAAAATCCACCTTGGTGAGAGTGGGATGAGTTACATGAATAATATGGATGGGTATTTGGGTCATCTAATGCCCCTGGTGTCAAGTACAGTTATTTGTGAAGTTTGAGGGGTTTTACAGGTACATTTCACACTACGTTTTATCTCCAAGTTGTCAAGCTGGATTGGAAAATGGATGTTCAAGGAATAGTTAATCTTGTAACTCTGGGGTTAAGGTCAAGGGTATCATTCACACCACCACTGCTGCTTCTTAAAGTTTATCTGTTCATCCTGTCTCCTCAGAGGTGTTTTGTCATGTGATGATCTTTGCAAAACGTGCAGCTATTTTAATTTTTGATGACTTTTCTGGTGGTCAGTTATTTTCACTCCCTTTTTATCTTTTCTTTCCAATAAGATTATACATTTTTGATAGCACTTTTTGTAGAAATTCTGTTTCCCTGTCCATGCTAGGGGAGTTGGAACTAGATTATCTTTAAGGTCCCTTCCAAACCAACCCATTTTATGATTAAATTTTTCAGCAAACCAATTGGATTTTTGATCTAAACCCAATGAGAGAAAAGATCAAACGAAATATGGGTTACAGAAATGATGAGTTTTAAAACACAAAAATGTAAGAGTCATAAGGAAATATATTTTGCAAATGGTGGCTTAATACTATGATTTAAAGATGTGGAATCAAAATAATTTCATGTTATGCATTTTGAGGAGGGAGGAGATTCTTTTGGTCAAAATAACTCTTGATAGAAAGCTGAAAGGCTGCTGCAGGTTTTGGTTAAAAACAAATCAAAGTTTCACCTAAACTTGGTTTTGCATTTTGCAATAAAAATATGTTGTCAGGTTGTCCAATAAGGTTATCTTTGAAAATGTGTTGCCTAAGCAATAAGTAGAGTAGAAATTATTCAGTCATCACCCTGTCAAGGACTGCATGATTCCCACTGGCATTTGGGAAGATGACATGCAAACCAAGGCCCTGATTCTGCAAAGATATCACATTCTCCAGTTTCTGCACAAAAACAGCCAGCAACTTCCATGGGACTGCAGTGGATATAAACTGGGTTTGCTGGCTGCTTTCCTGCAAGATGCTGTAGGAAAATTCACTCCCATAAAAGCTCCCTGGATGTCTTAACTCTCGTTGCTTCTAAGAGCCGTATCCTTATCAATGAAAAGATAAGGTCGTGCAGTTTGGGAGTCTGAGTGCTCCCCTGGAGTTCAAAAGAACAGCTCTGCTTTCCAAACCTGCCAAATATTTGTTGGTTGGAAACTGTTCCTCAGTTTCTTCCTCTTTAAAACGACTCTTCACCTCTCCTGCACAAAACCGGAGAGCATCATCTGCCATGAATATTGGTTTGGCACTGGTTTTCTGCAGAAATAAGTGAAGAACATCTGGGATATTAACAACTTGTGTTGCAGGGAAGGCAGCATTATTGCACTGCAAGGATGTGCATTTACTTTTCACATCTGAATTAAACCAGGTTGTGTAACACCGGGGAGTTTCTTGTCCACCAGCAAGATTGAGTTGGATCTAATTTTGTATAGCTCTGGTAGCAAAAAACTTAAAATCCTTTTTCTTTTTGATATTTCATATCTCTTGGTTTCTTTATTCCACTAGTCTAGAAAGTTTTGTCCCGTTTGTTTGTCCATTCATTTGCTTGGTTTTCTTGTTTGGTTGGGTTTTGGTGGGTTCTTTCTGAAAGGGCAAAGGGTGAGGGCAGAGATGAGGAAATAGTTTGGGGGAGGGTAAGGTTTTTGTCCCATTGACATCCTTACCTCCTTTTCCAAGACCAAGAAAATTCCTCTTTCTCACTGTGCAATGCAGTTCTGAGCTTATTTGAAGGAAACTTTTTGCAGCAGGAACTGAGGGAGGGCGCCGGGCTCCCTTCATCAGGAGTGCCTCTGTGTGACTTAATCTGAGTCGCTGGAGTCACACTCTGAGAAGTGGCTCGTGGCTGGAGGCTATTTTTGCTCCATCACAGAGAGACTCTGAGTCTCAGCGTTTGACAGCCCTGGCTGGGATCTTGTCTTCCACAAACAATTGATGCTCAGACAGAGCTTTTGCGTGGCTGTGCTGTTCCCATCTGTCACCGTGGCATTGCTCCTGCTCAAGGTGAAATGCCAGCTCTAATAGGGCACAAGTGCCAAGGGAAGATTAGTTTGGATAGGAGGACTCATTTCTGCTCTAAGAGCCCTGTCTTGTGCAAGAATTCCCCTCTCCAGAGCTGTGTCATGCAGGAGCTGGGCTCTTTTCCATTTGCTGTTGCTTGTTTCCCTCTGAGTTTCCTTCTCCTCCTGAAGCTGCCCTCCCAAACACTCTGAAGTCAAGGCTGGCCCCAGGCTTCAGCCTGCCTCCATCAGCACCCCCAGCTGAACAGCAGGCTGAGCCTGGTTTGGCTTCAGTGAATGATTCTTGTGTTTTAAGAACTACCCAGGAATGCATTGGTTGGTTATGATATCCCATCCTGTTAGTTCTCTGTATGTTACTTCTCTCATTGTATGATCATTGTCCTCTTTCTTAAATAAACATTGCACTACCATGCATTTAGTGACTCAAAGTATAACTTTGTAAGCATCTCTGTGAGTAAAGGGCTTTCTTTTTGTATGTAGAATGAAATTGATGTCATTGTTCTAAGGTCCTCAGGCCATTCTAATTGATCCTGGAGGTCTTAAGGTTACAAGTTCCCTTCTTTCAAAGATACCCATGTTAATAATTTATCTGTTACTCTTTTTAATATACATTTTGAACTTCTCTTTTTGGGGAAAAGGTAGCTAACAATGAGAAATAATGTATTTGCAGTCTCAGGTTCCTTTATCTGCTGGTTGTTTGGGGATTTTTTTCTGAAGTACTTTCTGTTCTATCCATTCTTTTTGGGCAAAGCGTGGAGAATTTGTCATTTTGGACCCACTTTAACTAAAGCTTGTCAGCATGGTATTTTAGATAGCCACGCTAAAGTTGTGTACCTAAAGTTTTAAGGTGGATTTTCTCTGTATCTGGATATATTTTGAAGCTGTTGGGAGGTTTTCTGCGGTTGTCACAGCCCCGGTGCAGCCTTCTGTAGTGTTTTAACTATGAACATGAGACTGGAAAATCAGCGAGGTTGGAGTCATTTTATAAAAGGATAGAAGAAAAGGTTGGCTGGAGAAATTGCTATAAACAAAGTGAATTGTTCATTGCAGAAGGAAAATGAACTTGTTCTATGGAAGATTAACTGTCTATTAACTGCAGACCAGGAAGGGAGAATAGACAGTTGCTCAGGATATATTAATTTGCGGTAGCTCAGTATCTCTGCCTCCCACTCAGTTAACTTCACTCTGTCTCTTTATTTTACTCTTCTCCAGAGATTTTTTAATTACCTTTTCTTTATTCTCTCAGTTCAAAATTAATGATGGAGTAATTATTAGTTGTAAATCAGAATGCCTGAAGATGAAGGGACCAGCCCTAGAACTCGGGACTGAAGCAAACCAAAAGCTTCATCTCTTTCCCACAACATTCCTGGAGACTTCCAGCTGAGTGAGTTCTTAGTCTCAGGAACGTGTTTTTGCATAGATTTTATTTCTACATCATGGGATTAGCTAAGCAAACTATAACAGACCAAGTATTTTAGCTGAGATGCCAAATCAATGCAATGTTCTACCATGGACCTTTCTGATTGTCAAAGGAAACAGCACCCCGGGCATGTCTGCTTGGGGAGATCTGGAGCAGGTGTTGGCTCTGAGTTTGGTGGAAAATTTTGAGTTTTCTAACCTATCTCAGGAGCCCTGAGAAGGTGGGACTCAGCTGAAATAAATGGGCAGGATGGAGTTGCTGGTTTTGTCAGACTCAGAGGTGAGGGCAAATCTCAGCTCTGAGCCTCACCTGCCTTTTGTGGTTTTGCACAATATCATCTGTGCAATGTACAGAACCACTATCTGATGTGTTGTGAGGACCAAAGGAAGCCTATTTAACTCCAAAAATCAGAACCTGAAAGTATCACTTAACACGTAGGAATATGTAATGAGCTGAGATTTGGGGAAGCTGCAGTGCACAGGTTTGTTCTGAGGTCTGAGCTGTGCACGAGCTCCTTGCCAGGTGTCTCCTCTGCTGGGTTTTGTTGTCAGGTGTGGGGCAGGAATTTGTGTGTTCCATGCACACACTCACCTGTAGAGAACTGATTTGTTTGCTGGGAGGAACTGTGATTGATCCACAAAACAGAGAATAGCAACTGCTGCATGGCTTCAATAAAACTCCTCAGAGTGGGGCACCAAGGGCTCAGAAAAGTGCCCAATGACTCGTGTCATTTGCTGTTGAATTTTATGCAAACTTTGACGTTACAGTGGGTTTTATAGCAATTTTTGTAAGTTTGCAATAATAATTTATTATAATTTAATGAATTGTGGGAATTGTTTATTTCAAGTAAGGAAAGAATTGCTCACACAACATCTTCTGAGCACTGCCTGCACTGCAGAGTGTAATAAGTAACAGGTTTTAAACATGTGCAATTCACATCAGCTTTTATTGGCAAATTATCCATTAAATAATACCAAAATAAGATATTTCAATTAATAGCTCTTGTGCTATGCATCTCAAATGCTTTCTGTGGAGATTTTTGTTCTTTGGGCGGCTGAAATACGTGCCAAAGAGAGGGAGAAGAATCAGCTGACAAACCAACAGATACAGCAGCAAGAAATTATTTTAAAGTGGCACATCCTGCATTTAAAACTGTTCAAAATTCAGGTTACATGCAGAAAAAAATCCAGTATATTGCCATTCATGGAGAAATTATAAATTCCAAATGAGTTGGAATATTATGCTCCAGCCATCTAAATGTAGAGTTCCTATACCAGTAGGAATGCTGGAATAGCATTTTATTTCCCACAGTGATGAAACTGGCAAATTCAACACTTAATCTAGTTTCTGGGAGGTTTTTTTTTCCTCCATGGCAATTTATGAAAATTGTATTTTTATTTATTCTATCAGAATTTAGTTGCTGGCCGTTAACAATTATGTGACAATGTAGTAGACTCAACAGAAATTTCAGTACATATATTTGGGGTGAGAACATTAATATAGAGAAAAATGCCAATAGAATGTTGTACCATAAATTATTAAGCAATAGTAAATGAAAACCAGAACGAATAACTGAAAGCCTTCTGAGTCAAGGTGATGCTTGCAATAAATATTTTCACTGAAATACTTCTCCCAGGGTTAGTAGGAAGTGAAAAATCCAGCTCCATAACAGCAGAGCATTTATAGCATTGAATATCTGAAGCTGATTCTAATAGTAAATTGGATTAAAAATCTCTAGGAATTTCAAGCAGAATCCAGAATGGGCCATATTTGAGCCCCTCTGTGTGTCTGGTGGGGTTTTTCCCAGCAGGCATTTAACAGCACATTCTGTCCTAAAATATCTGGAGATCTTGGAAGGAAATAAATTTATTATTATGTATTTTATCATAGTTTGTTAACATTTACCTCCCTAAGTATGTCCTCCAAATTGGTGTGGCTACTAAACTTTAGATTCCAAAGGACTCCCAGAATATTTAGAACAGCTGTAGAATATCAGCAAACCTGGGGTATCATTTCCTTCTAATGCCATTTGTGCTGTATATGTGAATCAAAAAGTCAAACAACATATTTCATTTTCATCACAACATGATTTTTCTGTCTGACATTAATACAGGGTCAAATAAACATCGCATGGCAAGGAAATAAATCCGAATTTGAAGCCTGAAAGGGCAGTCATATTTCTTGAATGTTCTGAATGTCAGCTTTCTGATAGGAAACAAATACAACGGCGAGGAGCGGGGACATTTGGAGTTCTCTTTTGTATTCACATCCGAGTTTAATTTCTTTGAATCCTTGGTGTTTCCCATGCAGCAGTATCTTATGGCATTTCTAATGTTTCTCTTAAACTGCAGCAAATGAAAAGCTTCGAAAGGTCAGACACTCTTTGCCATATCAAATAAAATAAAGCTAGGTTAATAGATGTTATTTAATAAAACAGAAAATGATGTCTCCCACAGATGTGTTGTTAAAGATGAACTTCCCTTAGAGTTTTGGTACCAGGGAGTCTCTCACAGATTTTAAGTTCTTCTAAAAAAAATTATACTGGGTGTCCTAATAATAAATATTTTTTTTTTTTTTTTAATCCTCAGCTCTGTTGTGCCCTGTGATTATAATGGCAAGTTATCATTCAGGGACAGACAGATTAATACAATCGTCCTCTGACCCATATGTCCTGGAAAATGAAATCTAATGTCAAAAATAAGAACAGTAAATTAATATTTAATTCAAATATCTGAGAATAGGAAATATTCTCTCACTTAGTAATGTTAAGGTTTTATTTGATTTTATTTAGTCTGTAAGATAAGAATAAGCAAAGATGAACTTCAGTGTAAGATAACCCCAAAAGATTTTGGTTTAGGATTTTCTTAAGGGTGTCCACAGCTATTTCTGATAAAAAGCTGAGACTGTCATTCTTCCTTGACAAAATGTGTCATAATCAGCAAATTTAGCTGCTGTTCTCTACAATTACCTTACAATGGCCTGAATTTTCTATAGCTAGGGATGAACTGTAATGAGATTTTATTTTATTATTTTTTAACTTGTTTCCTTGTTCCTAACATGCTTAGGGCGTATTTTTCTGTGTACTGTGTAACAGTTTTCTTTGAAATAATCCTCCTAGACTGAACTAACGTGTTCATGATTATAAGTATCTGCTGTGAACAAATAAATAAGAGACAAGTTATCAAGAGGGAAAATAAAGAAAGCTGGGAGCAGTTTCGGAGACAGAGCCCTGTTCTGGGACAGTCTCCAGTGCTCTCCTTACTCCCAGGTTAGGTGCTAACAGGGCACTGCTGGTGCCAAGGTTCAAACTTCACCCGTGTTCAGCACGCGTTAATTGACTATTCCAGCCTGGGAGTACCTGGATGATTCATTCCTAAATTTGCAGACAAATTGGTCCTTTTAAGGGAATGGTGCTGGCAATCCCATTGGACAAGGAGGAGGCTTGTCCTGCTTGGACCTTAGGGGAGCAAAGAAAAGGGTTTGGAAGACATCAATTTTTAGATTTAGCATAAAGCAATTATTTTTAAAGATGTCTCCTACCTCTGAAAGGTAGATCATCACACGTGGAATCATCTATTTCCAAGTTTTTAAAAATAAGCTAAAATTCCTATAGGAACAGATTGCTTTTGAGATTCCTTTTCCTAATTAAACAATCAATTCTTGTAACTGTTTCCATTGTTCTGAAAGCAGAGAAACAACTATGAGTGGAAAGAAAATCTTCACAAGCCCTAGTTATTTTTTTAAATAAAGACCTAGATAGGAGGAATTTAGTCTCATCCTCTTTCATTATTGCCTGTGAAATGAGGTGAGAATATATAATCCTCATACTTCTACCAGTGGCTCAGTCAGGACACTGTGCAAGAACCAATTGTTATAGTAATTGAATTTCAGTAAAATTTATGAATCCTCTTCAATAATGTCAAGTTTATTGAAATCTAAAAATAAAGAAACAGAATACTAGTCTGAATCATGACTTAAGAAAGAATTGTAATATATACAACTTGGAGCACCATTATTAATAAAGAAAACATAATGCACTTCACAGGAAATTAGTTTTCTAACTATTTGTGCTATTGTGAAATGCTACTGCATGTAATCATTTGTAAGGAACAGTTTCCAAAATGTACCTTCAATGAATTATCCGGAACATTAAATGAAGATCAGTGGAGATTTCCACAGCACCAAGGTGGCAATGAACAAGGGAAACTGAAGACAGAAAGGTTTTAATGTTCTATCATAATCTAGTGAGGGGCTGGACAGGTCATTGTGCTTATATAAAAAAATGTGAACACCCAGAAGTACAGTGGGACTTACAGAGGGATGGTGATGATTATGATCATTATTATTATTATTATTACTATTATTATTATTGCCTGTTGTGTGTGGATTTGCGATGTGGGGAGGTTGAATCATGACTTGCACATTGCTGTTCTGTTGAGCCAAAGTCTTTCAGTGGCAGGTCCAGATTATAAAAGACAAAAACTGGTTTGGGAGGTGGTTGTTGCACTCCTGAACTCAGTCTCCAGTTGAAGGCCTCATCCAAAATGCCTCATTTGGGAACCACTCGGATCCAAATTGCCCACACAAAAACCTCAATGCTGTCATGTGCATGCTGTGCCTGGAGGACAGAGCACATCCTCATTAATACCCCAGTGTCACCTAGGATTGGATTGATGGAAATGATTTACAGAGGATTAGGAAATCTTGTTCTGTTTTACCAATAAACAGTGTTACATTATCACATTTCAATAGCTAATTCTATCGCCGGGCCTTTTCTCTTGAAAATTAACATGATTTTCAGAGGGAAAATAATTACATGTCATTCATAATCCATTAACAAGATAAAAATAAAATTGGGTGCTTATTTTCAGAGGGAGAAGTCTAGAGTATCTACACTTCCCTCATGTGGCATGTTGGTGTAAAGGCTTCTAAGAACCATATTAATCAAATAAAATCTGATACCTCGTATTCTTTTTATTGGAATAGAATCATTTAGGAGCATCAGAATTAGACTTTAAGAAAAGGAGCTTTATTTAAAGACTTTTTCCTGTATTAATGCTAATGAATACTGAAGGAATTTAGAAACAGAGTTAAAAGAAAAGCACATGAACATGGACATTGATTACTATTTTTTGCAATACAAACAAATAAACACTAAAAACACAAGCAAAACCACTGAAGTTTGCCCCTCATACAGAGATTTTTATCAGGACATCTCATACAGAAAATATCATTAGTCCCATTTTATAGACCAGAAGCTGCAGCAGCGGAAAGGCAAATATTGCTGGTGTTTAGGCAAGGACAATTTAACCCTGTTTTGAGAATTTACTGTCAATCTGTTCCCCAACCAAGCAACTTTTCTGTCCCTGCAGCAGAACCTTATTCTCCTAAAGAGACTGCACAAGTTGATGGGAATTTTTTGTAAGGAACAATTTAGTTCCTTTCTTTCTTTTTTCCATGTTTTTGTTTTCCAGCTCCCAAACACTTTAGGATACAAGAGCTTTTTTTACTCTTTTGTTTTTTTTTTAAACTCTAAACTGGACAGGGAAACTTAATGATTTTTCAAATGCATTTGTTGCTTTTAAGTAGCACTTGCCAGAGAGCCATTAGAGCCATGATTAATTCCTTCTGTCACAGCAAAAAAAAAAAAAAAAAAAATCAGCCATGAAAAAGCTGCAAGGCTTTTAAGTATGAATAATTTGCTGATGGTCTAGGAAGGGATTACAGTGCTGAATACACATCTCTATAAATATTAAAAGAGATTTTTTTTAAGGAAACTGTACTTCAGGACATGCTTACAACAGCTAAAATAGCTATAGAATTGTGTTTTATTCCTATCCTCTGTCAACTTTTCAAGAATTTGACGTTTCTGAAGAGCCATCATTCCGAGATATTTAAATCAATCTAACCTACTTTAATTTTAATCTTCAGAAATCAGCCAGACTTCATTTGGTGTCTGACTTGGTGGTGAGAGATTTACATAACTCTGGATTGTTGTTCAATGCTCCACTTCAGCTGAAGGGCTCAGCTTTTTGGAGATGTGAGTTCTGCTCCCCCCTGGGTTGTGGAGAAGGACTCCCAGTCTGAGTGCACCATCAAATATTTTGGGTTTCCTCTCTGAAAGCCTGACCTGCTGAAGTTGGTGCAAGGATTCTCACTGCCAGCAGCAGGCTTTGATCCTTTTTTCCAGGATTATTCCATGCAGTGTGTACAGTCAGGCTGTAAATACAGCAGCATAGCAGCAATGAGAGGAATTTGGCAGAATTTTCTTGCACAGAGATAGAATCTGTGATAGCAGGGATGCAAGAGCTACAAAGTAGGAGAGGAACAGTCGGGATTGCAGTTTAGATGATAGTGTGTGTCACAAAGCAGAACAAATATCTGGGTATATAATGTGGGCAGGTGTTACCTTCCACCACAAAATATCAATTTACAGCCTGTGTTCTGGGGATATTTTTCTCTAATATTGAAATGCTTTGTTTTCATAGCTTAAGGTGCTGAAATTTTACTTCTGTCTCCTTCAAAACTGTGAGTGAGGCCTGAAAAATAATGCAGGACTTAATGTGTGAATGGTTCTTGGTTTGGAGTTTGGCTGAGGCTGTGAATAGTTGTGAGGTGTGGAACAGAGGCAGGAGAACTGTCTTTATTGCTGGATGGGGCTGTAATTGTGATTTCTGCACGCTGCAATAGGTTGTTGTCTCTTGCAGCCAGTTTTGAGGTCTGGTAGGAACATAAACAAATTTTAACTGCAGCTCTGAGGCCCAAAGCTGGGTTTGTGATAGCTGCTGTTTCTCAACAATGTGACAAACACTTTTTAAATCATTTACCCATTTTCCTCACCTGTCTCCCTCGGAAATCAGTTTTCTTTTTGGGCAAAGTTATCGGTAAAAATAGGGTATTTTATCCTACTGCCTACTATTTTACAGCACCATATGGATCATTAAGGCCTACAAATGCTTAAAGTGGGGCTCATGAGGAGAGTGCAAGTGAACATCCACCCTCACTGAATAGACATTACTCCTGGAATATTGTCATTCTGGGGATTAGCTCGTGAAGAACAGAACTTCACAATGAAAGAACTAATAAAGGGCCAGCAATCAACTGCAAGCCAACACAGATGTGCTCACTTGATAAGAGTAGGTCTATTTAAAAGACGAATTCTAATAGTTCATTATAGAGAAGAAAATACCCACATTAACATGACAGTATCTGATGCAGTTTTCCATTTCGCTGCAACTCCCAAACTGAATAAATCAACATGATTGCAAACTTCATCTTCTTGTGCCTTACAGACTGTGGCACTCTGGGATCTCTCCTGCTGTAAGCGGGGTTTGCTGTGAAATTTGTGTTTCTAACGCAGCTGTTGGCAAGAGTTTGCTGTGCAGATTCCCAGTATCCCTTCTATTTCTTGGCCATTTTCAGTTTTGTGGCTGGCTTCCCAACATCTCCAATGATGCTGTTTCCTGGGATTTTCCTTGTACAAGGCACACAGCTGTGGTCTAACCACTGGGGAGTGATTTTATGTTACTACTTCTCTCTTAGTCCTTCAAGGTCTCTGACTTTTGCTGGGTGTTTTGTGTCCCATTTGTGACTGCCAGGTATTCCAGTTTTCTCACCAGAGTGATTATCATAAACCCAGTGCTGGTGTGATGCAGGCAAACTCTTCCTTTATCTATACCTAAAGCCATCCTCTTTAACCAGTTAATCTCAGGGTGCATGTATTAAGCTTTGTGATTTTGTGTGTACTTAGTGACTGGAAGCACATGAACTCACCATGCCCTAATACAATAATGCATAATACTAAACAAAATTTAGCAGAGCTTAGATATTGGATTTGTTAATTATGTTGTTTACATGACATTCAAAAGAACCAAATCCTGGCTAGTTAAGGCAGAGCATGCAGAATAACCTGTTAATTTGGACTGTTTAATAGAAACAACTCAGTCTCTGAGAGAAAGAGAAAATGTAATTACCATTGTGTTGTTAAAATCAGACATTGAAGTAAAATCATGGCAAGCAGGTCAACATTTTCATTTTTTAAACTATTAAAAAATGCAAAATTGTAGCTGTTAGCCCTACAAATTTCAGCTGGGTTTTAACTACCTTGTCAGTCTGATCTGCAGAGCACTGAATTTAATAGAATTGTTCCATGAATTTTGATGGCACCTCGATTGAGTTCTGCCAGTGCATGGTGCAGTCAGCAGGCAACAATTTGCAGGTACATTTTCCACAGGATGCTGAAAGCTGTGAGTGCTTAGTGACTGCACTTCTCCCCCTCCCAGAGAATATTCCTGGGTAACTCCTTCAAGCCAACAGAAAAAACTTTGGCAGAAGCTCTCCGAGGCTTTCAGCTAAAATTATAAGAGTGAAAGACTTTGAATAAATTACTCACATATATAATTCATGCTCAAAATACAGTTTGTTCATTCCATCTCCACCCTCTGTACACAATCTCAGTACATAATATACAGTGCCTTCGAAAAGTGGAAAATTGACTTGATAAACAGGTGTATCACAGATGAAGTGTGTTATGAGTCTTCAATTCTGGGTGTCAAACACCTTAATCATGATTCATGACACTTGATAACCTATAGTTAGGTATTATCATAATCAGCTACAATTGTGTCATAGATCTATGTACAAATTATGTTAAATAATTGTTTTGAAATCACATCTAATCGTTCTGGAAAATACTTCTCCCATAGCTCAGGTTACAATCCCTGCAGCTACCTGATCAATAACAAGGTTTTCCAGCACCTAAAGAAATTCTTTTACCTGAAAATATGAAGGCCACATAGGCCTGGTGGATTTGGAGCTAATCCATAGAAAAACTCTTAATTCTTCTGTAAACAGGACAGATTATTTTATTTTATCTGTTCAACCCCAGCATTTTTTTTGATAAAAAATTCACCAAGATAAGAGAGTGCAGAGGCACTTCCCAGTACAGATCAGGCTTTGGGGCTGAGGCCTCAGTGACTCTGTGATACGCATCATTCCTTAAAGCAGCTACAAATTTTTGGGATAATTTCTGACTTCCAGATACGTCTGAGGCAATGTTGCATTTTTGGAATGTAGTTTGTGATCAGTTTTCTTATTTTGTCCATCTGCATACTCATCTCCTGGCTACAAAAGTGTGAATTGGGAACATCCCATAAAGATTTTTTAAATGAATCCCAATTACAATTCAGGTTTTAACCTTCTACCCACACTTTCTCATGAACACTTTTTATTTGTCTGCTCTGACAGGGTTGATTGTGTACACACAGAAGTTTTCTGATAAGGACATGGGGCTTACTTTGGTTTTTTTTTTTCATCAGTTTTTTATTGGAGAATGCTTTTTCACAAGCCAAGTAGATTTTTTTATGGGACTTTTCTAGTGTAATTACTGTTGTGAGGGGCTTTCATTGTGCAATTAAGACAAATGTTCTGCCACATTTGTTAATTACTGTGTTGGTTTGGTGTTGGTTGAAAACACCAAACACCTACACTCACTCTGTCTTGAAAATAATTGAAGAATCACTTAAGCCAGAGCACCCTGCATTGGAAAATGTAAGGTACAAACAAGCAGGCTGAACATCTGCCATCTATGTGACAACCTTCTATAAAAACACACGTCAAAGAGAAGATGTTATAGGTGCTGCCTACCTCCAGATACATCCTGCTTCTGAAAAACATCACTTCTCAGTAAAAATTAATGAGGTTTCTAATCACAACTGTATTGTTAAGAGATGTAGTTTCTGTGATGAGATGGCTCAGCTACATGGACCTTTCTTTCACATCCTTCCTATTTTCCCCAAAGCTGGTGTCCTAATACTGAGTTCACCCTCTGTCTTCCAACTTCAAACAAGACTCTTTAGCACCTTCATTTTTCTCAGCACATGCCAAAACGTGAGGAGGTGACTTGCCTCTCCCCACTCCAGCAGTTTTTGTGAAGCCATGAAAAGCTTATGAATGCCAAATTTCGAGTTCCTGAAGCTGACAGTCATTTCTGACTGCCAGGTATTCCAGCTTTCACACCAGAGTGATTATCAAATTTACAGGCACCATCAAACCAGCTTTTCTCATGTGATTGCTGGGAAGATTTTCAGTCGTTTTGCCATCTTTTGTCCATGCAGCTCATCCCAGAGTCTGTGCAGCAGTTAATGTTGGATGTATTCACCATCACAAACCCCCAGTGAGGCAGGGGAGCAGCGCTGAATGCAGTGCAGAGGGAGCTGAGGTACAAAAAACCTACACTGGAACAAAGCTGGAGTTCTGAGCTCTCAGAGCTCTCACCCCAACCACTGGATCAACCTGCAGATTCTGAGGCTCTACTGCTGAGATTTTAATCATAAAAACTGTTTTAGTTAATGGAAAGCTGGGTTTCTCTCTCAGGTCCCAGACACAGTGAAAAGGTATTTCTTTGTGAGCAGGAATCCTTTACAAGCTTTTCTTTCTGCTGTTCCTCTTCTCTCCTTGTTCCTCATTAGCTGCATTAGGCATCATAATCCCATTATGGAAATGAGTTGGTGAACTGGGAGACATCCTCCCCAAACACCATCTTCTCTAGAGAGTTAGAGAGGGAAAGACATCATCTCAAACCCATTTCCAGCCACTCAGAATGGGAATGTGACCAATCAGTGACCAAAGCCACATCATAATTAGGGCATTAGAACTGAAACCACAGTGTTTGGAAAATCCGTTTTCAGGCTTTAGGAATAATTCTTCCCTGATGATTCCCACTTTTCAAGGCTTGTTTGGCTGATAACAATGAGAAAATTCACTCTTGTGCTGCATAATGGAGTGCCAAAGTACACAGCACATCCAAAAAAATTCATCTCAGTGCTGAAATCATCTGTCAAACGCCATAACATCTGTCTTACACAGCTGAACAAATTTGCCAATCTTTTAGTAGGATATGATAATGGTGATGAATGCATTGACAAGGTGACACGAGCTCCCACAGCAAGCAATATTTCAGAGAGGGGTTTTCTTCCTAAAACAAAGTAAGAGATCACAATCAACCCTGTGGAAAAATTGCTGCACAGAAATTGAGGGAGATTCGGGATGACCCTCTGTCACACATCCTTCACCCTGGAAGGGCTGATGCTGTGGCAAACAGCCTGCCTGGGGAGCTGTGTGTTTGTGTCTGCTGTGGACCCACACAGCCCTAATGAAGATTTCATTGTAGAAAAGATTACATTGTGGAACTTGAAATCAGGAATTTTGTATTCCTCCTGGGCTGAAATAAAGAATGTCCAGATAAAAGCCTTGCTTATTGGGAAGTGCTGATGTTTTGGTTTTCAAGCAAAATAAAACAGAGTGCTTCAATCTTACCCAATTTCTTACTGAAAAAAAATTCTAATTGAGGCTTTCACAATACAAACTGTGTGGCAATCCTGCCATGTGCATATTTGGCTTTAGCAGGCACCAATCCCTGGTTTGTACAAATGAGGAACAGTTGGAGCTTTGTCCCATTGCAGAGCACAGTGACCTTCAGTGACAGGTGAATCTGGACAAGTGTAAGAAAAGAGAAAGTGACTTGCTGCTAATGCAGGAGGATTAAAACCTTGTTATGGCCTGAGCTGCTTTCTTCCATAGATTATGCTGGGATCCTGCTTAGAATTAGTGCTGCAAAGTAAATAATTCTTTAACCCTTGAAGATTTTTTCCTCCCTGAAAATGCCTCCTCCTCAGGGTAAGGTGTAGACTTTAATATATGGGAATAAACTAGAAAGGAATTTTGAAATATACTGATAGGATTGATTCTCCAGCTGCTTTACACTGGGGTTACTGAGTGGATGAATCTGATTCCAGCTAAGGTGTGGGATCTGTTTCTGGGAAGGATCTAAACCTCTCAAATGTAGTTACCATTTCATTAGCACAAGATCTTTACTGAAAAGGGTAAATCAGATCAACAGTTTTACCACAGATGACACTACCTAGACATCTTATTGGAGTAGTTTGATTTATTAAGTTTATCTGCCAATCCATAATTTTTGTATATGGGAACTACTCATTTGCACATCATTGAAACAAGCAACTGTTAGATAAGAGACAACTTGAGACCCACTTTCATTTGCATTTAGCAAGTCAAGCTGATGTTTTTCACATCATTTATTAAATGAGTTTCAGAAAGATACACACATTTTAATATCCCAGGAAAATACTTGTGATTCATCTTGTCTGTCTGTTCTCACAGGTTCCACAGAAAAAACCTACATGTTGCATTTATAAAAATCTAGCAGTAAGGACTGGGAGGAGAGCTGCGTAAAATATTTGTATTGTGCCTTCTCTGTGGGCTAAGTGATGTGAAACTGTCCTTCCTTGAGGTTTTACTACATGCTTGGAATTAATTGCAAAATACTAATCAAAAGGCTTGTTAAAGTAAAATGAAATGCATTGTAAAGCAGAATTTGATATCTTTTGGCCTAAATACGTTGAAGACATAAAGATGATTTTGGTGGCTGACCTGAACAGAGCAGAGGAGAGCAGCAGGCACTGGAGGCACTGCAAATTCCCAAAGGAAACACTCTCCATCCCTTTTCCCTTGCTGTAGGGAATGAGGCAGGACTTTTGCAGTTCTTCCCCGGTGCAGGAGCTGAGCCCCATTTAGCTCTGTCCAGAATTCACCTCCCCCAAGGATGATGGTGCCCATTTGTTGGGGCCAGTTTGGAGCTGGCAGTGACTGTATGGAGCTAGATGATGGTGCCAGTTTGGGTCTGGCAATGATTGATTGTTCCCTTGCAGTGAGCCACAGCTGGAGAGCAGGGGCTGGCTGTTGGAGCACAGCTGGGAGGAGGAGGAGGGAGCAGAACAGGCTGAGCAGTGATTTACCAGCTCCTGGCAGCCCTGGGGCACAAACCAGGGAGAGCACAGGGCTACAAGCAGCTCCTTCTGGTGCTGATACCCAGCAGCAGCCACAGGTGAACTGCTTGTAAGGATTTAGATGTTGCAGTCAAGTTCCATTGATCCACAAAAAGCGAATTCAGCTCCTGCAAATGGAAGATGCTTTCACTGCCCTTGTGCAGCCACTGCCTCGCTCTCTGCTCCCAGCACCAGCCAGAGTCACGCTCAGCTCCGTGGGATTGTGGAGACACTTCAAAAGCTCTAAATTGGCATGTTCTGAGAGTAGTTTTTGCACTCTACTTATAACATCGCAGATATTTATAGCATAAGTAGCATAGAAAGGTTATTAATAGTAGTAGGAAAGAAACAGTTTCCCCAGAATAGATGCTGGGTGTAGAAGTGTGTTAGCAAAATGAAGGATTTGGATAAATGTGGAATGTGAGGGAAAAATCCTGACACTTTAGGTGCTAAAGGGTTCTGTGACACCTAATCAGAAACACAAGTGCAAAGGAGTGAAGGGCAGGAAAGTTGATTAAGCTATTACGGAAAATATGATCTCAAAATAACCTCCCAATGCAAAATATGAATTTTCCTGAGAAAGTTCAGCTCGCAGTGATTTGGAAAGACACGCTTCTGATTTGTCACAAGGCTTCTAGAAAGTGAGACAAACTATTTGGTGACATCTGTCTGTTCTTTGAAAGAAAGAAATTGGTAATGAGGCATTTCATTCTTGCTTTGTGGTGACCCAGATCCTCAGAGAATTTAAAAAAGTAGAAAAACACTTAATGGTAAACTTACTGAGCAATCCAATTATACAAACTACTTCCAAAGTTTCATCCTTTTTAACTGAAACAGTTAATTCACATCCATCAAAAGCCTTTGATGAGATGGATTTCATCTCTGAACACCATTTCATGCTTCATTTTACCACACTGATGGGGACTTTGGGGTACTCATTACTCACTTTTTTCTTTCTTTTTTTTTTTTTTAAGGAATAGAAATAATAAATCCAGAGGATGCTTTTTCTTCTTCCTCACTCCAGAAACATACTTCCAGGGAGCTTCACAGCACGGTGTATTTCTGGAGAAGGGTGAAATTTCTGCTTTGGTGATGCTGCAGGGTGGGATGGTACAGCTGCTTCCTGAGCAGTGCCCAATGTCACCAAAACACACGGAACTCCTGCATAAATAGTTACTTTTAGAGAGCTCGTGTAGTTCAGTACTATGAGTGCAAGGCAGAGGTGATCAAGTGGTAATTGACTTGGTAGTGATTTCTTAATAAAGTTGTCTCTTTGTTAAAAATAGAGTCCTGTAGGGGAATAGCTTTTCCCTCTGGACAGGAGAAGTATCCTCAGCCTGCTCACCTTGAGGCACCTTTCCATTCAGCCTTCCTGGAAAATTATTTCAAATTTTTATCTATTTTTCTAGACCTTTTCCAAGAACATCCTGACCTCCTAAAAGCCTTTTCACCTATGAACCACTCTCTGAAGTTTACGTCTCTACAAGTCAGCATATATCTGCCAAAATTGTTTAAATCAGAAGCATCCCAGTCTGTACATAGAATTACCCCAAGTTCTATATTTGTAAATCAAGGAGATGAAATTTGTGCACTGAGGCAGTAAGGAATGTATCCTCAGTGCAGATCAGTTTTTTACAGTGAATATCTTTGAGTCACTTGTTAATTCTTCTGGTTAACTGGAAGTGACTTTTGTGAACTTCCTCCTTCTACAAAGAGTACTTACTGAGTAGGAACTACTGCCTGTAGTGTCCTGAAGGTTTTGTATCCAGGGCTTAAAAAATTTCCTGTGCATCAAGTGAGAAAGAATTTGTGTTCTCTGAGAACAGTTGTACTGTTGGGCACCAGAGTTTATGAGCAATGTGGAGGTGGAAACCAGGGATGTACCACGGGAGAAAATGTGTTTTGTTCTTTTGCCTCTTCTCATTAGAACCCAGAGGCAGCAGAAAATAACCCTGAAGAAAACAGCTTCTCTTCACAGCCGCAGCGATTGGGGCTGCTGGAGCATGTAATTACATGGAGGGGAAAAAGAGCATGCAGTGAAAGGTTGTCAAAAGCCTCAGGACTCCTAATTCTCTGCCTGTTGTTGGGAAGTAAAGCCCTCTGTGGCAGAACATGTTTGGGTAATTGGAAAAGGGACACCTACTGCTTTCATTAGCCCGACTGTACCTATGTAAAATAAATGTATATTGGTGTTTTTTCCTTATGCCCACAAAGTTCTTGTCTCCAGAGAAAGGGAAAACAAAGGTAATGTTATAATTTGTACAGAGTTCTTAAAACTATGGAGTTAATGATGGGGCAACTGAGAATGGAAGCAGTGTGTAAAATTGGGAGGATAAAGCTGGGCAATGCTGCTTTGAAGTTCCAGAGAGGATAAGTGATGGCAGGGAAAGAGAAGAAAACCAGCAGTGGGGTAATGTCAGTACATCCTGTTCTTTTTATCCTGTTCACCTTTGCTCTAAAAGGGAGGTTAGAGAGAAAACTTTGTCATTGTGCTGGGCAAACAGGAAAGTTTTGTAAAACCAAGAACAGAGGGAGAATTTGTATATGAATTCCTTTTTCACCAAGTTCCCCAACCTTCAAACCAACAGAGAAATTAGGAAACAATTCTATTTTTTGTATTTCAGATACATAATGAGCAATATTCTGCACACCCAAGACACCAAAGGTACAACCGAGATGTTTCTTTCTGACCTGAGAGTGGAGATGGAATATATAATGCCCAGTGAAATGAAGTTCTCTGTTGTCAGTGAGCCTGAAGTAGAAGCAGCTTGGGGCAGAGAGATCTTATTAATGCATTTAAACACCTGAAAACTTGGTGCAAAGAGGACAGAGCCAGACTCTGTTCCATGGCACAGGGCACAAAACAAAGCACAGGAGGTTTGTTTGAACCTCCTGAAGCACGTTACTGGGAGGGTGCCTGAGCCCTGGAACAGAACCCAGGGAGCTTGTGGAGTCTCCATCCATGGAGCAGAGGTGCTGGACCTGGCAACCTCCCTAAGTCCCCTCCAAACCAAACCATTTCGTGATTCCATGATTCCATGAATCTCCAATTTGCTGTGGCAGGAGAAATAAGCTCTGCCAGCAACATTTTAGTGCTGCTGACTGCTCCACCCAAGCTGGAGGGAGCAGAGCTACTAAAACTCCACAGTCTGCTCCCTTCCTTAAACCCCATCTCATCATGCAAAAGTAAATCCAGGGCAGGAAGAAAGCTCTTTGCTAAGCAATACGGCAGTACCACAGTGTTCAGGATCTGGCTTTAAAGCAGCAACAAAAAAAAAAACAAACCATATCTTCCTCTTCTCTCCTTCTTCAGTGATGCAATTTGACACCACTGCTCGGTTTTGACACATTCAGAGAGGGAGGAAAAGAGTCATAGTTTAGATACGCCAGACTTTTTCTTAAAAATAAAACTGTAAAAGCTTGGTAAGCCTACGTACTATGCAGGAGTATAAATGGACACAAAACATGTTTTACACACTCCTACCAAATACCTTTTTATAAATACTCGCTCAATGCTTTCTCAGATACTCAATCACAGCCTTCCCAAGTTTCTAAAAGGGGTCATAAAATGTTACTCAGCAGAGTCAGCAGCAGCTCTGCTCCTACAGGGCAGAGGAGTGTGAACAGGCTGTAATTACTGGCTTCAAGTGTTCTCAGTAGTCAGGGACCTATTAGCTATCATTAATTGGAGGCAACAGTTCAGGCAGTTGTACAAAGACAGATGAGCTGAAAGGACATTGCAGGGGCCAAAAGTTGAAGAATCGCAGCTTCAGTCAGAGCAATGGAGCTACCTGGGTAAATTGCAAAAATACCCCAAATTTTCCCAAAGATACCACCAGTTGTTTGGGTCAAATCAGCCTTTTTTAAAGGAAAGATGACAAGAAACTGCATGTTCTTTGTTCATTGAGTTCTCAGTGTGTGCCCCAGCTGGCCCCAGACCAGGGAGGCTCTTCACTGAGCAGTGGAGTCCCCTGTTCAGTGTCACAGAGTCACACTCCAACAGAACAGACTCAGACAATTAAGTACCTTGATCCCAAAATTGTCCCCCAGTGAACTCCTGGCTTCTGACCACGAGAGCACAGGCCCTGAACTTTCAGTGTCTGAGAGTGAAGGAGCCTTCAAGCCCCTGCCTTGCAGTGTTACAAGGTCATTATCATAGCTAGTTGCTACCCACTGCACCTTTTTTTTACACCTTTTCTTCCTCACTGTCTTTACCAGCCTTTACCTAAACAGACTTTGTTCTTCCATTTAACTGACTTAAACTGACAGTGTCAATTCTCAATGCAGAATTAAGATTAATTGTAAAGTTACAGGTAATCCATGACTCAGGAATATAAATAATCAAAGGTTCATCTGCACATTTGTCTTGTTTCCTTATTTTACAGCTCCTTAAATACGTTATTTATTGTTATTTTATTGTAGTTTTTAAAAGGTTTTACAGTCATTGGCAAGATTTTCCAAAGACAAGTGCTGTAGTCCATCCATGATGAGCAGAAGCTCCCATTAATGACAGTGAGAGCTCTGGATCAATAGCAAAATCCAGCCCCAGGGTCTGAGCTATGCTGGAATAATCACAGTGTCTGGTCCCTGGGGGTTGGAGGGCTGAAGGAGATGAACTGCTCTAAGTAGACAGCATTAATACAGTCAGATCCTGTATCACACTGGTCAACGCGTGACCTCGGGTCTCACAGTGACAGAAAAAACTCTGCCAGTGCAAATGTTAGCCAAGATTTTAGCAGTGAACTTTACAGGCATCAGAGAGCTTGGAATTTCTAAACTGTGTAACTTCCTAAACTCTTTCACATTATCCCTTGGATCTGGCTTTCATGTCAACCTGTGATTCAGAAAGTCTTCCTCATGCTCTCTTGTCTTGGGTCAGATATTTTTTGAAGTATTCTGACTTCCAAGAATTCTTTTTTTTCCCCTCTTATTTTTTTTCTTCATAAGAAAGGATTTTCTTCTTCTAAAACACCGTATCTTGCTTTGGCTTTTATGTCTCAGAGTGGGCATGAACTCGAGAGAACTTTGCCATTTGCTGCAGTTGGGAGAAGAATTGAGGTACTTGAATGATCTCTTTGGAGGAAGGAGACTATTGATCTAGATCTTACAGAGCTCTTTATACATTTATGAGGCTTTAAATGGATTATTAATAAAGTCTATTCAGATCTTCATGTTGCCATCATATTCTCCCTTTGTTTCACCAACAATGCCATCTTTAAGAGATTTTTAGCAGCATTTTCCATAAGTGTCCTGGTTCCTTGCATGCCTGGAATGTGATCCCTGTGGAAGTGAATGAAGTTTCTATAGTGCCATTTTCTGAGTGTTCCTCATAGCTTCTGTCTGCTCTGATTCCACCTAAAGATCTCAAGCATGCTGTCATTGCTGTTCCTAAACCCATCACTCCTTGTGCAAAGACCATCTTTTCATTACATGAAAGTACCTGAGGGACTGGGTCTGAAGGAGAACCTTCCTAAAATTGTCATCAGTGCTGATTTTAGCCATCAAATTAATAGTATGTCATAGTTTATTAAGTTAATTGTCAATGTGCTATTCTGTATCTTTGAACAGTTTTGAAGCAGTTATTAGTGTACTGTGTTTATTCACATTTTTAGGAGACCCAAATGAGTGCTAACAGCTGTATTTTTTCACCAAAAGCCTCATTGTTAGTAATTCCTGAGTCAGCTTATGAAACACCCAATACACCTGTGCACCTGAGCAACAGGAATGCTTCATTCCTGATACTCTCCCTAGCACCTGCAAAAAATATTTCCCTGGGACACTGGGAAAGAAGGAAATATACCATAGGGAAAGGAATTCTCCACTCTCAAGTCGGCTGACAAAAAGTTCCAGAGTCCTTCATCACTGGGAAAGACTCAAGTCATGTCCTCACCCTCGTTAACACTGGGAAAGCTGCAGGGGTTTAAATTGGCAAAATAAGCCCAGATTGTGAATGTTGTCATGGTCTTTATCTACAGCACAGCCTGAGGGCAGCAGGACCACTTAGTCAGGCTTGTTCAGGCACTGAAGGCTTAGCCCAAAAATACTGATGGTCCTTTCCTGATTAACCCATAGGTCACTGCTCCAGTAAAGCTGTTGTAAAATGTCTTTCTCAGCCTCTTGCTACAAGCAGAGGCCGTGATTTGTCTTAGCCTCATGTCCCGTTGAGAACAGAGAAATGTATCACAAACACCTGTGAATTTCTGAAACTCTCATCTGATTCTTATCTCACCTTTTCCTGAAACATTATCACACAAATATATTTCTCTAGTCAAGCCTTGGTTCTAAATGGATAAAAGGGCCAGAGAGAAAATAGGATGTTTCATTTTGGTGCTTGTTTGGGATTTTATATATATAAACCTCAAGTAAATAAGCCTCTGAATGAAAAATTGATGCAGGTTTTCTTTTTTTACCTTTCTCCCCTTATCAGAAATGCACTGAGCCTTATCTCACTGAATATATTCCCTGATCTTGGCTATTCATTAAAAGTAATAGAACAGCTAAATGACTTTGGGACGCAGTAACTCCAACATATTTTGTTTAGTTTCTTCAATAAATCATATTGTCAGAGGTTCCTTTATTTTGCTATTGTGTCACTGTAAAAGAATGAACAATATTTTGAAAATTTCCATCCCTGTTGCTTAAGCTCTGCTCTGCTAAGTTTAATACCCTGACAATTCCAGCCATAATTTACTCCTTGGAACAGGTCATTAAGTACTCATTGCTGCTTTAGACTTCTTCTTTGATCCATTGCCTTTTATAAAATATAGAAACAGCCTAAATAGTCTCCATAGAAAGAATTTTCTTTTAGGTTGGTATTTAACTATGAATCATAATACATAATTCACTCACCCATCCAGAAAAATTTCTTGCACCACACAGACACGTTGCTTTCGTTCTCCGAAAGCCATATGGCACCTCATCATTTGCCACAGCGGACTGATTCAGAAATAATCAGGTTAATTGTATTACCATAGCTAAGTGAGCAGAGATGCTGGGAACAGGGAGCATCCCCTGTGGTACCTGGATAACACAACCGCTCCCTGGCAGCTCGCCAGGGGCTGTCAGAGGAGCTGCTGGGATTTGGGGTGTGAAACTACCGGGGCAGCTTGGCTGGGGATGCATGGCAGAGCTGTAAGCTGCTCCCATGGGCAGAGCAAAGGAGCTGAGAACACCCCAGGGAATGGGCACAGCTCATCTCCAGGGAGGGAATTCCATCTTTTTCCTCCAGAGATCTGTACTCAGTCGCCATGAAGTAAGAACGTTTATGAGTGAGATAATCATGTTGCAATTATGGGATCACTCCTGTCACTCCCCGAAACCTTCACCTTCAGAGCATCCCATTGGGGTCTATTAAATTACCTGAAGTGTTTCCAGGACCCTGCACAGAGAAAGCATCTATTTCTGCAGTTTAATGGATCAAGTTGCATTATCCTTATTCCATTGATAATACCTCTGTCTAGAACAGATCTGTTTCAAATAACAGCCCTTAAACTGTTGTAAGCGATAAAGAGTTTGTAAGTTCAGAGAGATTCTTCAGAAAGACCAGTGTTGTCTATAAATACATATATGAAATTTTGTTATCCATCATCTAAATAATCTATGAATCTTCACCCTACACTTCTAGTTTATCCATTTTTCATGTTTATTTTTTTCATAGCAATTAATCATTTAAACTTATTTATAAAGGTAATATATTTACATGTCTAGACATCTGAATATTCAAGCTCCATTTCTCATTCCATGCAGCAAAAATTGATTAGCCGTACCTAGAGAAAATTTGTCAGAGAGTAACTGCCAATATTAACATCTGCCAGCCAATCTTCTTTATAATCAGCAGTAAAAAGAAGTGATTTTGCCTCTTGGGAGAGCTTTCATAGTTTCCTGTCTCAATTTACAGTTTGTAACTCTCTGGGGTGTGAATATAAATAATATTTCAATTCTCCATGGCTTCATCTATCAAATGCTTAAAGTGATGACAGGACCTGAGCAGCAAAACACTGGGACAATGACATCCCCAGGCTGCTCTGTTAAGAGAAAGAAAACAGAGTCAGCTTAAAAGATCTGTGGTCTGAAATGAACTCTGGTGGTAGAATTGACCCAAGGTGTGCAGGGTGATAATAAAGAAAAGATCAGTGCAAACACAGAAGCAGTGCTCGCGTCTCAGTGAAAACAGTGTCAGATCTCAGCAGCGTCTGCAGCTCGGGGTCTGCGCACTTCAAACGGCCAACAAACAAACAGAATGTTACAGCTGAGATATCAAAACCACAGGGACGTGCTGGATGCCAATTCCTATTAATTTTAATGGGCATCTAGCAGCCAGATTCCTTGGGATGGTTTGAAATTCAGCACAAACCATTAATAAATGCTTATATTCCCCCTGTCCTTATTCCTTATTCCTGATGTGGAAACTAAACCCAGAATCTGGTCAAAGGGAAGGTACTCAGGGAACAGCCAGGGTGCAGCAGAGTTTGGGGATGCCTTGTTGTGCCATGGGCACCTTGTGGAGTTTAATAATGACATCATTCCTTTCCCTGTGCTGGGAAATAGGGATTTTCCCAATTTCCCTCGGAATAGGAATTGAGCAGAAGTTGATCCCTTTTTCTGGAGCACTCCCTGAGCTTGGCAAGACACCCACCTTTCCTGAGCCCACAGCACACATGGAAGCACCTCCAGGCAGGTCTCAGTGCCCAGGATGGCTGTGGTTACACCATCTCACCCCTTTAAGCCTGAATATAATGAGTGCTGGACAACTCACCAGAGAATTCCATCTGTAAATTTAAAAGGTTATTTCAGAATTCCTATTGATGTCTCAAATGGTACTTCACAAAACTAATGACAACCTATTTAAAGACTGCATCTGCAATGCTTAAAGCAAGTTGCTTAAAGCAAGTAGCTTTAAAATCTTTTATAAAAGAACATTAGAATTGTTTCACTTCCTGTATGAATTTTCTGCTGTACCATTTAATAGAGGAGCAAGAATCTTGAGGTGGTTATTAGTCGTGTACAGTATTTATTAAGAAAATGTGGGAGACAAATTTGTGTTCCTTAGTTATTTCGCATTGCCTGAAAAGAATTCTTCATCACACTTGAATTCAGATTATGGGAAGTAATCAGTGAATCACAAGAGAGAGCTTTTTCCTTGGCTGTAAAGTATATTTGCTAGCACTGCAATGCACACCAATCAGAAAGGTAGAAAATGAGGGAAATGACTGAACCCTCTATAAAATAGAATTGCTTGTAGACCAGCCATCACCATCAGAAAGTGACTGAGCAAACATCTCCTCACAAATAGCTGTAAATTAACAGAGCCTCATTGACCACAGTGCAGCCAGGGGATTTACAGCAGCATCTGTCTCCCTGTACTTAGAGACTGAGCAATTATTTTATCCCTAAGTACTTTTTTCTCAGAGACAAAAGGGTTCCTTTCCACTTGCCCTTCCCAGATTTTTTTCAACAGGCTGTTGGTAGGTTATTTGAAAAGCCAACAACTGCCTGAGCTGTTCTCAATATAATTTCATCATTTATATTTTGACTTGGAAATGTGTGCACCAAGACTGAAATTATTTAACTCCCATAGGGGTAACACTCTGTTTTAAGTGCCCATTAACTAATCCTAAACAGTGGTGGAAAATCAGTACAAATACATGTGACATCTACATGAATACCAAGTGAATTCATGAAGATTACTGCTGAATGCAAAATTATTCCACTATAGAAGGGATACTTGAAAGAAAAAGTTGCTGAAATAAGGAGCTAGTCATAAAAAACTATGTGTCATTCAGTAATAGTTCTTTTATATTATATGGTTCTATTAATTTGTGTGCATTTCTGTCATGCATCCCAGCTTTTGGGGGCTTAAATTTCGTCTGGTAAAACTAAGTCCATGATTTGGACTAAATTTTGGATTTGGGATTAAATTTTGTCTTGCCAGATCTGATGCTCTCTGAATACTCACACCATTACCTTGTAGGCTGTGGAGAAGGCAGAGCTTCAACCACCAACTTTAGCACTATCAGCAGTAATCAGAAAAAGAGATTTGCACACAAACTTCCATGGACAGAGTTCCCAGGACAATTGAATTCCGAGTGCAGAATCCAGAGTACAATATGCAACACGGTAAAATGCAGATTTATAATTACAGTGAAACCAGAATTGCTGTAATCTAGACATGTTCAGAATGATGAAACACATTTAAAATCTGCATTGTTATTATCTGCTAACCCAATTTAGTACACGAGTTGATTTTCCAGTCAATTTCTCTGAGTTAAAATGACTAGGATGGAGTACTTGAGATACTCACTCACATTTATTCCAATATTTGTGTACAAATACAACCAGTTCTTGTCTCTAAAATTTAAAGATATCTCTCACACTCGTTCTTTTGTATCCTCAACCCCAGTACAACCTCTCGATGCATTCTTCCAAAATAGAATCTTATATATTGATGTCATTTCTCCATTCTAGATACCCTGAGGTGATCATGATGAAGAGAGTAAGCAGAGCTGAAGCTCATAAAATTACAGGAAAAGGGTTTTTATGGAAGGTTAATTTATGCTGGCATCATCTGGGGTAAAGACAAAGTCTTTTTTGCAGTGTCTGTGCACTAGGAGCAAAGGGAGGTCCCAGTTCAGGATCAGGAAACAACATCCTACCACAGCATAACACAAATGATCCTCAAAGTCACACTAAAAGCTGAACTGAGAACAGCTGATGGCTTTGTTCACTTGTGGAACAGAAGTTATTTTGTCTTTACTCCTTTGTTAACTGAGCGAGGAGAAGCTACATATTTTACTTGACTGAAACCTGCAGAAATCAAACTGTGGCTGAAAACAATTATGCAAAATTGCTTTAATTTTTATGCAAGAATTAGGCTAAAAGAAGAGCAATTGACCAACGTTTTCAAATATTATCCATCTGACTGCATGACCCTACAGGCTCTGAGGGCTCAGGTACATCACCTATTTAAAGGACAAATGGAATCAGAGCTCACAGTCCTGTGCAGAATTTTGGAAGCAATCAGGGAAAATAGGATCTGTTCCCTCAGTACCATGCCACTGGTGCTGTCATTCCCACACCTCTGCTCTCCAAGGCAAGGACACAGAGCTTCACCAGAGCAGCAGCACAGGCACAAAGCTCTTGTACTGTACCCACCCATCCTTCAGATTCCTTTCTGTGAGGGCAGGACAAGGCGGTTTGTGGGCTCATCATCCAAATCAATAAAGATAGCTCATCATTACATTAATGTAAAGGTGAAAGCCATTACTGAGACCTCCACATTCAAATACCTGTTTTACACATAATTTTTAAACCTCCATTGCAGCTGAGTTCTGCATGGTTTATAAGTCTGCATTTGATGTGGGCTCACCAGATACCCTAAGAATGGCTTTTTTTCCCCTTAGCTCTTAGTATTGGGGGTGTGGGGTTTGTGTGTAGCAAATATAAGAAAGGTCCATGCTTGTCCTTATTCACTGCTGTGGCCTTCAGCACAGAACACTCTGGATATTTATTTATTTACTTCCCAAATATTTGAACTGCTCTGCTCTGCAGCTCGATTAAAGCTGTATCTGATGTGTTCTGTCAGCAATCTACACAACGATCTGGGTGTAGCTCTAACCTTTGCAATTCTGGGACAAGGTGAAGCCCCAGGAAATGCAGGATCCCATTACCCACAGAACGTTGAATCCAGCTTTTGAAAACCCAGATCCTCTTCAACAAAATTCAGAACATATTGTGGCTTTCCTTTGCCTATTGTATTACACCCCCGTGTGTGAAAAGGAAGCAAAATTATTTTCATGCTGCATTTTTTAAGGGGTAAAACATTTTTATAGGCATCATCGTGATAAAGTATTTAGTTTGCATTCCAAGCAGCTTTTAGGAGAACAATATGTAAGCTTTAAATCCTTCTTCAGTTAGAGCATATAGGCATTCTCATCTCTTAATATCTTTTATCTTAATATCTATTAGTGCATTATTTTTATTTTTCTTCAGCATTTATCTTTTAATCCTGCAGTGGACTTTTGTGTTGGGGGTCATGGTGGTGGTGGTGTCCTAAAAAGACTTTATTTAATTTGGTATTATACATGGGTTATTTTTCTGAAGGAGGATTTCATCCCTTACTCCCCTTCCAACGCAGGAGTAGCCATGAGAGTAGAACCCTGGGGCTGCACTTTCTGCAGTGTCTCTTCTTTGAATGCAGAAGCAAAGTTATTGCAGTGCCCTGTAAAGATTTTCATGGCTCGAGTTACCTGGCAGCTGGATCTCCCTTTGTAACCCTAATCATGGTTAGAAAAAATGGAATTATCCACCCCTAGATGCGACTACATTATTTCAAGTCGTTTACAATCTTGAATCTTGCTACTTAATACATGGGAATGAGCATGTAATGCAATGTAGTGATCAAAGTCAACACTTGCTGCATTGCCAATGTTATTTATAAAAAAAAAAAAGGAGAGAGATTGAGAAAAATGGCATGCACAAAAGGGATAAAAATGTCTTCTTGCAGAAAACTGAGTTACTGAAGGAGATGTGAAGATTTTGGTAATCTGGTTTATGTTATACTTGGTATAACCATAACACATCCATCAAGATTAACCAAGCCTGGTGAAATAGCAAATCACATTAACTTGTTAGGCCACTGGGTCAGAACTGAGGGAACAGACTAAAGAGAATATAGATAATTTGTTTGTGTATGTAGCCATAAATATTTCTATTATGAACTGTAATTCCATGATAGAGACACTGAGTAGCACACTCTGAATGCTTCATTGCTCTCTGGTTATATGTAGTGAACCTAAATAGCAAATCCTTTATTAACACTGGTGCTAAGAAGTGCATAAAGAGATTGGCCATGAGCAGCAATAGCAGGTTTTATTGATGTGACAAAATTGAAGCATTCAACACACTTCCGAGTGCCATCTACTGGCATTTCTTTCATTAAATGCTGAATGCATTCATATGTAGGGAAATCTCCTAATGTTCCAGAAGTCCAAACCATAATCTGTATCATTAAACCTTTTAGCTCTCTCGTCATTGTTTTCATTGTGGCCTTATTTCTCCAGGATATGTCCTAAAGTATGCAGTTTTCAGCTCTTATGGTTGCTTTTTATTTAGTTCATCACACAGACAATAGGGGTCAAAGAAATAAATACTGTGACTGAAAACTAAGAATGAATAATCATCGGGGTTGTGTCATTACCTTGCAGTGTTTCAAGGTACATGAAGATTGCACAGAACAAACTTCCAAGTTGATCTCTAGTTCATCATTGTTCTGTGTCAATAAAAACCTGAAACAGTCAAGAATTGAAAGCCCCTGGTTGGGAAAAGCAGTTCTCAGAGACAATTTTCATTTGCAGAGGTGCAATAATTTGCTTGGCTCATGTACTGAGCTCTTCATATTTATGCTCAGTGTGTCACTGGGAAACATGTGGGAATACAGCTTTTTCTGGCAAGGCTGGACCAACTCCAGTAGCACTTTTCCTGCGGTGATGAAATCTGCTTTGAGAATTCTGTCCTCAAAATGCAAGTCCTGTTGGAAATGTGGAATGTTGTGTGTGCAGGGCGTGCAGGAGGGCTCTGATAAAGAGATTTAACCAAGGAACTCAAGGCCCAGCCATGCATTAGTATCACCTTTGCTCCTTCTGGAAGGCAGGGGAGGTATTGGAATGTCTAACTTGTCATGTCTTGCCCTGTACTCCTCATCTTATTTTTGAACAACCAGCTGTGATTTAAGGAAGGACTGACTTGATGCTCTCTCAAACCATCTCAGCCCTGAGAATGGGTTGCCAGGGTCAATGGTAACCAGCATTTATTTCAGTTTTTCCATTGCTCTGAGATCTATGTGTAAAACTTCTTTGCTAACTTTTTTGTAGCTTTACTCTAGTCTGAAGCCTTTATAAATATGTGTGCCTATGAAAAAGAAAAGTATCTTTAAATGATGAAAAATAACAAAAAAGCATGGACAAAAGAGCAGGTTCTGGTAGATTTTCTCACTATGGTTAATATTTTATTCATAAAAAGTTCCGTTTTCAAACTCCAGCAGGGATTTTTCTCTGCTATGTCTTGACATAACCTTTGCCATTTCATGGTCTCAGTCACACTGGTGGTTCACAGTCATTCTGTGATCAGGTAATAGAGCCAGGTCCTTCTCACCCTCTGTCATTTCCAAGCTAATGAGCTCCCTGGTTGTACCAGAAATTCTTGTTACTCATTCCTGAGTGAATGGTTGTGCATTTTGTGCTCTTACACTTCACCCTGTTTCCATTACTCCAGTTCTAAATGTCATCCAGATTGTCCTGTAGGGTATTCCACTCTTCCCTTACATTGATGGTATCTCCCAACTACATTTCAGAACCAAATGTCACAAGCATTGTCCCAAACTTTTGTGTCAGCTTAGTAACTAAAATGTTAAATAAAATGGCACTAATCCATAAAAAATTCCACCAGCAGTTTCCTCCCTAACTAGACATTTAACCTGAGCAGGTGGACTCTCTTTGGAGTCAGAGGAATAAATTTTTCTTCTTGGTAATTTGTATTCTGTTGTAGTCAAAGGAAATGACCAGGTTTGTGAGAAGGGAGAGCTAAAAGCAGTGGTGACTCCTGAGATGCTTAAAGCTAAGTATGTGCTCAACTTTTCAGCTATAAATATCAGAGGGAAAATTTCCCTCTTAAACTTTTTGCCTTGAGTGGAATCTTGTTGCCTGTGCATCCTGTTGCCAGAGCAACCTGCACCAGCACTTTTACCGTGGCAAAGATCAGCTGCTGCTTTCAGAACAGACACAATGACAGAAATGTGTGCGTTAGTTCTGGGTTTTAAGCACTCAGACCAATATCATATAATTCTATTTTCCTTATTTCATAAAAATATGGATTTTTTGTTCTCTCCACATCAGAAATTAGTTGGGAAAAGTGAACAGAATTAAACAGTAACATCCAATATTGCAGCTTTTGCTAATTGTTTAATAATGAACATTTTTATCTGAAATATGCAGTGAGAGGCAGTGCAATGGCATCAATCTATGCCCACGTGCAAAGTTGTAACAGATCCAGCTTCAAGAAGACTTGAAGGAAAATTTGCAGAAAGCTTTTTTGATTCAGCCTTTGATCCTCAGCTCTACTCAGATCACAGGTCCTACATGCCTAAAACTTGCTAGGTTTAACTACTCCTGGAAAGATAAAGGAGACTCAAAGCACACAAAATAGATAATTCCCATCTGAACAGAATTCAGGGGCTACATTTCTATCTTCTGCAGCTGAATCTCCTCACAAATGCACACTCCAGTGCCTCAAGTAGATGCTTGGTTAGAATTTTCCTTTTCATAGTTTCTTCTGCTGCTGTGAAAATAAAAAGAATTAATAAAATTATACCAAACAACATCTAGCTCTGCTAGATTTTAGTCAGTACTTTTGCAACAATAACAAGTACTAAAAATTGTCAGTCTTAAACTATTGCTGCACCACAGAGAACAAAAAAAACCCCTCACACATAAACAAATAGTGAAGGATTATCTTCACTTAAAATACAATGCAGAACATAATGTAACGTATACAAGATTTTAATGTTGAATACAATTAAATATTCTGCTGTGCTCACTGAATATGCTGTGGCAAAATAATGCAAAAGTTAGTCAACTGTTCCAGGCAGATTTTGGATGATTTTTTTTTTGTGTGTAGCTGCATAAATTAGAATGAATTTTGTTTCATTACAGACAGTAAAAAGGAGGATTAATATGGAAATCTTTTTTGGTGAAAATTTCTATCAAGACTATAGCAAACACAGCGCCATGTTGAGCAGATAATTTAAAGAACTTCTTGGGTTTTGACATTTTTGGAAGCACTCTGGGTTTTCTTTTCAGAACCTCTGACAGAAGTTTTGTATTATGGACAGTATTTTTTAACCTTCCTTCTACTTGATCCAGAGCAACCAATGCAGAGATACCAGCTGATATTTTCATCCTTTCTGATGTAAATTGTGTAAATCTCTGCTCGTGGACAGTTTCATCAGAATAGCTTTTCACCCCAAAATTGCTGCGTTTCTCTCCTTAGGATTAATCCCATTTCTCAGCATATGGTGAGGCAAAAGGTCTGGAACCAGAAAATCTGCCTTACATAAGATACAGAACTGATGGCTTCAGGTTGTGTCTGAGGGGACTCGTTCCTGCAGGACCATGGTCAGACCAGGAGCTCTTAAATAACAAATCCCTGAGCATTTTCCCTGGGTGAACAGGGAATAAACACCCCTCAGGGCCTGAGCTGTAACGCTCCCATACAACATTATTCATTTTCATGCATGAGAATGTGTTACCTCGACCTAATGTCAGATGTTTGGAAACAAAACCAAGAGCTCATCAATGGTTCTACCCCTTTCTCCTGAATCAAAACCATTTATCTACTTTGCTCAATTTTCCACCTGCACATTTTCCCCTTAAATTATAGGAAACATTCTTTCACTCTTCTACTGGGAAATTTACAATCACATGGTCTCTCGTAGCTCACTTAGTTCAATAATTCATGGTTTTCAGCCTCTCAGGTCTGAGATAGGTGTTCTTTCCCACAGCGTGGTACCAGGCAGCACCAACCAGAGGCCACTCTTGATGCTGGCAGGCAAAAAATATAGATATTCTCCCTTGTCATCCTTTGAGAGTGATCAGTTGTGATGCAAACAGAAAATAAAAGTAATGCTTTCCCACCCTACACCCTGCAAAGCAGCAGGATTTAGGATGTATCCAAGTTAAAGACAGTCAGAAAATTTGCTTCATATCTACCTAACCTAAATGAAATTATTTCTTTCCAGATTATTGATTTCCAATCTTCTACAGCTTATTTCTTCTTCTCCATTCATTCATTCATTAAATAAATAAATAAATAATTTAAAAAACAACCCAAAGATCCCACTACAGCTCTCTGACAGCTCTCAGGTGTATTCCACTCTTTCCCCTTAGCAGGGCTCACAGCGTTGGCCTAGGATTATAAACCTTTAACAGGATTATTCCTGGAAATGAACCCAGTTCAGTCCAGGGCCTGCAGTGTGAGCTCCTAGATGGGTTTGCTAAGCAGTGAAATCCATCCAAGCCTGGTTTCTGTGTTCCCAGCTTCTCACATCAAGCCTGCCGTGGATGTTTTGAGAATTACATTAAAGGTCACTTGAAAAAACAGGTGCAAACGTATCTCTGAGTGGTTCTGTAGATTCCTGTAAGAACTTGTCTAAGATTATTCACCATTTTAAGCACAGTTGCTGAGGTTAATTAGATTTATGACCCCTAAAAATTTTAAGTGTCCCTGATGACTGACTTTCCAACTGATAATTTTGTGTGAGAAACAGAAAAAGAATAACAAATAGACTATGAATAAATAAACTCCTGATATTCATTCACATGAGGACAGAGAATATGTTTCTGACATTTAATTAAATATCCAAACGTCCAGAAGATCTATAATAAACCCCTTTGCAAGACGTCTAAATGTCAGAGAAAAACACATTTTACATGAAATGTTTTTTTTTACCACTGAAGCTGTGAAGAAGATACAACATCTTTTTTAAAAGACACAGAAACAACAAGCACATATTTTATCTTGAAAGTGCTTTTTCAAAGGCTTCTGAGCAGCTAGTTTTTTGCAGTATGACGAGTGGAATTATTTTAATTTATCACACAGCAGTTTGAAACATTAGTTTTACAGATATGCCACGCTGCTCTAGTATAGTTCAAGTCCTGAGACTTACACTACTCAATGCATGGCAAAACACTGGAAACATTAAATTGAATTTTTTCCCTAAGTACACCTGACACCACGATCTGAAGATTTTTTCCTATATTTAAATGCTGCAGAAAAACTCTTCTAACCTTTGCACATCACTTCTTCCTTCCTGTTTTTGTCAAATTCTTGACAACATCCTCTGACCTGCTCAGGGGATGTACAAAGTACTTCACCCTTCTAAAAGCACCCCGTGGCTGAGGTTTGATTGCTGTAATTGCAGTGAAATGTGGCAGAGTCCTACACAGGCCTCTCACATCCTGGGAAACAAGAGAAAGCTGCAACTGATGCCTTAGGTTTTAGCTTTTATATGTTTCAAACTCTGCATTCCCAGTGTGTGACTCTGCAGTGTCCTGCAGCCTGTGAGCTGCTGCTCTCTCATGCTGAGACAGACAGAACAAAGCCTCTCCAGGCTGCTCTCCAAGGACACCCAGCCCGGCCTGGGCCCAAAATGTGTAACCCAGCATCTTGAGAAGGGGGGCAAGCTGAGGGGAAATTCCATCATTAGCTAAAGTTTAATTGGTGAAATTGGGCTGAGATGCAAATGGAACAAAGCTATAAAAGTGTGAAGAACTCGTGACTCGGGGTCCATCTTGGCTGCAGCCTTTGGCCTGCCCAGGGTGTGCCTCTGAAGGCCTTTCAAATAAATATCCACCTTTATTCCCTTCCTCCTGTCCTGTCTCTGTTTCTAGGTTGGCCTCTTTATGCATCACAGCTCCTTTCCTTCATTCATGGACCCAGCTCGATGCAGGCCATTGTCACAAAGGTGCCTTGCCAAGATGACAAAGGTTGCCAGATTTGCTTTGACTTTTCCCTCTGCTTTTTTTAAAGATAAATAAAATGCGAGCGGCAGTTTGTGCAAAAGGTGCTGGAATTATGGTCAGAATGAGATCCATTTGCTGGTCTGTTTTTAGGGGGCTATAGCAATGCTTTTGAAATGCAGGGGGTTTTCCTTTTCTTGCTTGAGGCAAATCCTTGTGTCATGGTTGTGGGTTAACTGAATGGTCTGCAAGGAGGCCAGAACAGCAGCTGTAGAAGAAATAAATATGACATTATTTGCAGAACAAACTGCAAGGGAGGAGGCCATGAGGAATCAGACAGGTATTCCATGGGGAAGGCTTAGGCAGTCACTTTGCTTCTCTGGAGTACTCGTTTCTGAGTGAGCACATTCTCTCCTCTCATGAGGTATCAAACCTAGAACCAACCTCATTAAAATTATGTATGTCCCACTCAACTCCAACACACATAACCAGTATTTCCATGGCTTTGAAGTGACCTTCTGGCCGCCTTTTGGTGGCACTGGCACTACGGTCAACCTTTGATAAACCCTTCCCAAAAGTCTCCTGTACACCTGCAGGTCCAGCCTGACAGCCCTGCCTGGGGTCAGATCCCCTCCAGAGCTGTCATCCCACTGCCCCCAGGACATCCTGGTGACTGATGGTCACTGGTGGTCACTGGTTGGCCCTGTCCAAGGGCAGCAATTGCAAATGTCACTGCATTTGCACCCCAGGCCAGAGCAAACACAGATTTCCCGTGCCACTCACCGCTGCAGTTACCTGGAGTGTGAATGGGCAGTTAATTAAATCACCCTCACTGAGCTTTGTAAGAAATCTATTAAACAAAGAATTGCTGCTATAAACAAACAAACCTGGATCACAGCTTCAGCTCTTTGACCTCTTCAGTGGATTTTCTGGTTTTATCAGGAGAGCTTCTTTACATTTTTCCTAATTTGCTACCAATATTTTAAAAGTTGTTTGAAAAAGAAAAAAAGAGAAAAGAAGGATGAGATTTGGCACTGATTATTGGAAGTCTGTTCAGAATACAGGAGGAAGGTTAATTAGCTTTTCTGACCTGAAGAGTCTAGGAAAGTATCCCTGGTGACTCACTAATTGCTGCTCAATGCATAATAGTGTCTGTGAAGCAAAGTGCATGAAGCCAGACACTGATAATAATGTTACTTTGATTTAAAATTCTATACCTGCAAGGACATAATGCTGTTTCTGTACAGCATGCACTCCACTGATAGATCTAAATATTCCCCAACTATTCATTTATTTTATTGGCAATTCTGGTCACTAATCTTAACTTGAATTTATACCAGGAACAACTGTGTTTCTCAGATTGAAAGCAAAATGCTATTTAGGGTATCATTAGAGCATATTCTGGAAGTGTTTTCCCATGTGTAGTAAACATTTCCATTAAGACAGTTATATGTGCTGGAGTTTACTTATTTATTTAATTATGGGGATGTGTCACACAAAGAATACATCATTTTTATAAACATAAACAAAGAATTAGTCCATGGTAGGAAAAATATTCTTAAACTGTGAGAAACAGAGACATCATGTTATCTTTTAAAACAATGTGAGACCAACATAGAATAAAGAATTTTAGGAAACCTATGGAATCAAGCTCACAGAGTATCAGAAGGATGTTCACTGTATATATCCTTCTTTTGATATCTATCAATTGACACACAGTGATGAGGATTTAATGGGCAGAATAGGTGTGTACTATTAATGCAGTTAATCAGTAGCTCTCGGGTCTGTTTTTTAAAAGTCCACCAGAGAACAAAATGCAAATTTGCTCTTCTTAGAAGGTCCTGTAGTGTTGGTTTCTTCATACCCTTTTGTTGAGAATTAATTTTTAAAGTTTGTTTAGTAACTGCAAACACATTTTTAATGTAAGATTTCTCTCTCTGCTAATGGTGCAACCTTCTTTAAATAGGTATTCTACAGATCCTCACTGGATCAGTTATAAAACACTTCTTCAGCAATCTGTCCTCCCATAATAGATTCCTGCAGGAACATGATCATCCAAGTCTCATTTGCATTAAGCCTTTCCTTCCCAGTTTCCAGGACAGTGTTGGAAAAGCAGGAGTGCCATTCACAGCTTTGACTACAGAAATCTGCTACATCAACAAGCCTCATGCACCCAGTCACGAGCCATTGATAACCTTCTAATCTATAACCAGCATTCTCCTTCTTAGCAGCCTATAGCATAGTTTAAGGGGGTTTTTGTTGTCCTCCTGATGTATCTGTCAGTTTATTCACCACGTTCCTTCCTTGCATCTCTCCTGTCCTGAGCCAGGTGATAAAATTGAGGCAGAGCTGTACTTTGGGAGGATGCTGACCCAAAGGCACCCTCAGGTACCACTGCCAGCACCTCTCCACACGGGCAGCTGGCAGCAGGGACAGGGCCTGCAGATGAAGCAGGAGAGAGGGAATGTCAGTGCCCAGACATTTCTCCTGCTAAGGCTGGCACATTCTATTGCTGTTCTACTTGGGAGCTATAAATGATATTAAATAGCTGGGCTGATAGTTCTGCCCACTGTCAGGTTGTTAGAATAGCTCACCGTGTTTCAGTAGGAACAGACCACGGGGTTGTGGTTTCCTCAGAAGCTCCATCTCTGTCACAGAACAGAACACCCATTCTGGGAAGTTTTCTGTGCTGCCTGGGCACACGTGAACATCCCATCCCATCCCTAATACTCCTGTTCTGTAAGGAACGGTATTCAATGTGCAAAGGGAGTGGGATACATCAGTAGGGTGGGAGAAAAGGGGAGGAAACAGCAGGTCAGGTCCCCTTTTCTTTCTGTTCCCTGCGTGTCTGTACCTTGATCCCAGACACAGCCCCTGATGCTGTCTGTCAGCTCCTGACAGCAACAGGAGCAGCACAGGTTTTCTTCTGCGCTTTGGCAGACTTAACCTGCACTCCCACTGCCTTTGCCTGAGCAATCTTCAGGTTGATATTTACTAAATCAGCATTATGGAACTCATATCTTTGTCCTACTCTTTTCCCTGTCATTTCTATTTCAGCTCAGATATCCAGCAGCTTGACAGATAAGACATTGCCAAATCACAAAAGACCTTACGTATATCTTGAATTTCCTGACTTAGCTTATTAAGCTGCAATCTGTTGCACAGAATCACACAATAGATGTGTTACAGTGAAACCTGACATAATAAGTTACTCCCATGATAGAAGACAGAAGACATGCAAAAAGTGACTGGTTTTCTTATCAGTGGAGCAGCTCTCCAAGCAAACAGGAGAACAAGTCAGTTGAGTCCAGCATGTGTTTAATTTAACAAAAATTATAGCAGATGTCTACTAATGTATGGGATATTATTTTCAGAATTTTTCTAAAAAGTGTTCTTATATCTGTAGTATAACCCTTTGCTCAATACAGAATCTTGCTGCTCATTGAATGTGAATTCTTTTCATTGCCTAAAATGAAATCCTGAATTCTTGTCCAGGACAAGTTTTCTTACCTCTATTCACCCCCTAAATATTGTTCATGATTTGGCACAGGACAACTCTCCTGCCCTTCCATGTAGGAACTTCACACACACCAGTGAGAGAGCCAAAAAGGAAGAAAATAAGAAAACTTCTTACTGCCAAGGCACTCTGAAAGTGCAGGAACTGAAAGCAAACAGTCCCTTT
This sequence comes from Pachycephala philippinensis, assembly GCA_013397055.1. Classification (NCBI taxonomy): domain Eukaryota; kingdom Metazoa; phylum Chordata; class Aves; order Passeriformes; genus Pachycephala; species Pachycephala philippinensis. The sequence goes on from VWZT01008935.1 coordinate 199,563, forward strand.
TCTCTGTATCATTTTGGACACATATTCTCTATCTATAAACTGAATTTCACTACAGCTTGAATAGTTCACTAACTGTAACAACTGAACCAGGACTCAAGCCACCAGAAGGAAAGGTAGTGGGTTTTGGGAGATAAATTCCTGTCAGCTTTTCAGGGGAGAAGCGTTCTGCTGCTTTGCTGCTGCCAATTTGCCTGGTGCCATTATGGAAATGCACAGTAAAAAGGTTAAAATAATATTGGCCTGAGACTGTCAGCAATCTCTGTGTTCAAAGGATTTATTTGCCAGTCCTGTCCTAGGAATGGGCTGCATTAATTCATTGAGATGGAAAGAGGAGGTGGAAGGATGAGGTAGAGCAAAGAGGGTTCCAGCACAGCTTAGGTCAGGGTGGATGTGCATCACCCACATTGTGCATGGTGCAGCAAAAACCAGAGGCCAGGTGGGGAAAGAACAGGGGAAGCTGCTCTTCCTCACCCCTTTTCTATATTGTGGCTTTGAGACAGACATTGGATCTCCTCTCCCACTCCTGTTCTGACTGTCCCCACGTGTGTACCTTGATCTGGGAGTCTCTTGAGTGGAGAGATGATGAATGTGAAGCACCTGACACAGTGGAAGCTTTGCTGTGAGCCTCAATGGGAGTGAATCAAGCACAGCCCTCTCCAGCTGGGGCAGGAGGAGGTCAAAGCTGCCTCCTCTCACAGCAGCCTCTGCTCCACAGGGATGCTGGGGACTCCACAGGGATGTTGTGGATTCCACAGGGATGCTGGGGACTCCACAGGGATGTTGTGGACCCAGGCCACACTCACAGAGCTGCTCCAGCCCTGCCCAGGCACCACAGACTCCCAGCAGTGCAGGGAACCCAGCAGTTCTGGAGGACAAACACGAAGGACTGGCATTACAAACATCACTTCATTGTCCACTCCAGTGTGTGAGGAGAGTGGAGGTTAAAATTGCTGGCAGGATCCTCAAAAGAATGCTGGCTTTCCCTAGAGGAAATCGCTAGTTTTTATCTGTAGTTTATGTGAAATTTCATTTGTTCTCAATACAGCAGGATTTGTTTTAAATCTGTAAAGCTGGAGCTTTCAGAACTGTTCCTTGTCAAGGGTACCTGGGGGAGGTAATTTAGTTCTCTCAGGTTCACTGGGTGGGGGCTCATGCCAAAGTTGTTTAATTTTTCCAGCTGGAGCCTCTGGGTAACTGAGCCTGACAACACCTGGCACAAGGGTTCCACGGGGTACCTCATTCATTGTGGAGAGGCATTTTTATGTCACCTCTCATCACAATGGCTGAGTAATGAGGACACATATCTTCTTTGGGGTTTCTTTTTTGTCTCCTATCTTCCCAAAACACTACCATAATCCTGAGGTAACAACACGGCAGAGGCAAAAGATATGCACTAAAATGAGGTTCTTATCTGCAGTTTTATTATCCCATGCAATATTCTTGCAGAAAATTACTTTCTGAAATGTGCTAAGCTGCTCTTTGGCTCTCCGGGGCTCTATTCACAATTTTCTGTAAGTGATTTTTGTTTAATTTGTAGCAATAGAGGGATAGATATCTTTCACCCTGACTGTTATCAACTTAATTGTAGCTATAGGAAAAGTAAAGGCTAGCTGACTTTTTATTACTGAGAGTAAAAGAATGGGGCATTGTTTGCTTTTCTGTTTCTGTACGGCACAGTGGCTAAACTGGTACCTAATTCACATAACTTTTTCCCAAATAAATGCCTCATTTTAGTACGAATTAATTTCTGTCTAGAGGAAGACTGTGTCACCTGTAGTCCTTGTTCCTAATTGCTAAGTTGCTGCAGGTAAACCTTTAGCAGGAGGTGAATGAAGGATCTTTGTGGCTGTGGAGGCTGAATTTTGCTGGTTTGCTGCTTTTTTAACAAAAATTATAGAGACAGAAAGTGCTCCAGCCCACTCTGTGCTTCTGGTGTAGAGAAATCCTGTTCTGCTGTGGAGAAATGTGGGTTTTGCCCTTGTCTGCTCCATCCTCAAGCCTCTGCTTACAGAGAGGAAAAAAAATGTTTGTATGCTCCCATCTGTGCTTTGATGGGAAGCCCAGCTGATTTCCTACATTGATACAGCACTTCAGCAGCTTTTACTTTAATAAAGCCTCACCTGGGGTAATGTATTTAACTTGGCTACAGCACTTCAAAAGGTAGACAGGCCAGAGAGGAGCGAGAAAAACCAAAAGTGTCCGGGAAAAACTGAAAGGTTTAGTCTGGAAAGTGAAGTTTTAACCTTAACGTGATGCAAACAGGAGATAAGTAAATTGTTTTCCAAAGGCATGTTGGAAATGGCAAGAAATAATGGGCTTAAATTGTAGCACGGAGCAGGCATTAGGAGGAACTTTTTCAGTGGTGAGAACAGATAAGCAGTGGCCTCAGCAGGGAGGTTACGAATTCTCTGTCTCTGGCTGTTATTTTTCAAAAATACACTGTACAAGAGTCTCTTGGAAATGCTGTGTGTGCTTTCCCTCGTCTGTGAGAAAGGACAATGGCTGTTAATGTTTTTGCAGTTCTTTCACATCCCATTTTCTCGTCATTTTTCTCCACTCTAATAAAAGGGGGAAGCAGCCATAGGGAAGTTTGTTCTGTGCCTGGCAGCCTGGGCTCCCTCCTTGAGAAATCTTCTGTTCTGACCTGTTGTGAACACAGGTGCTTTCCACGCTTGGGCTTGGGAAAGAAAAACCCTAAAAGAAAACCCTACTGCCTGATGAGCTTCTCCATTTCCTCCTTTAGATATTTAACGATATGTGCAGGATCTATCAGTGTCAAAAATGTGAATTCTGCTGTTACAGGATGGTTCTGCAGAGGAAAGGGAAGATGCCTCACCTTTGCCATCTGCCTTATGTCTGCAGCATTTTTGGGTAGCATCTTGCAAGGTTTTAATCTCATTTCCTGTGTAGGAAGTTGCTTTTCCTTTCCCCTTGTATTGCATCTTCAAGGGTAGATTCTCTGTCACATATAAAGAAGCAAAATCTTCTTGGCTTTTGGAAATTCTGTGCAATATTTCAAACGAAAATGCTGTTACACAAAGATACTGGCATGTCTCTTTCTCATCAACCCCAGAAGAGTACATAGTGATACTTCTTGGGTGGATTTTGAAACAAACCTCGCTTGTAGCTTTGAAAACGTTCCCTTGCATCCAATGAAAAGCTAAAAATATCCATGAATAAGTTAACACCTGAAAATGTAGGTTTCTGCACATGGCTTACATAAACCATAAAAGCAAATTTTTAACTATGTTTGAATTTCATGCATAAATCTCCTTGAGGAAAAGTTCCATCCCAGCGACAGTGAGTTTTAAGCTAAAATAAACATTTTTTCCTCTGCGAATGGCATATAAAAACCCAAATTGAAAATTACTACACCAACATACCCAGCTTTTTTTTTTAATTTTTACTCACAGTTAATCTCTCAATTCTCAAGTAGGCCCCTGCCAGAAGCTTTTTTGGCAAACAAATTATTATTTTCTTTGTTTACTTTCATTGTAATTACTTTCAATAAAGCAGCCTAATAGTGGTTGACATAAATGATACTTTTCCCCTCAGGTTTCTTGGTTATTCTCTAATTGATGATATCCAGGGTAAAAAAATGAGCAAAATCATAGCTTTCTAAAAATTTATTAAAATAAAAAACCAAAAAATACAACGTTCAAACCCCAGAATTTAGTCCACTGTAAACAAATAGGTGATTTTATTAATGTTTATAGAATTATTTTACTGAAATCTTACATAAACCAAACATGTTTAGATATTCTCTGCTTTTCCTCCATGGTAATTCATCATAATGTATTAATGTATATCAGCTTTTATACTCTTAAGGCTCCACACTGTGACTAATCTTATCCATTTTTGGCTCCCTGAAGGAGCTGTTCCATTGTCCTCTGCAAAAAAGCCTTTCATAAACATCTCCGCAGGGCAGATTGGCACAAAATGCCCTCACGGCTGCTTGGAAAGCTCTGGAGGGTGTCCTGGGGCTGAACCATTTATTGGTTTATTTATGCTGTGAACCCTTCTCAAAACATGCTGTGCCAAGGATCTGGGCAGTGGCATTTCCAGGGGGCACTGGAGCAGGCTGAGGCAGGATCTCCTTTGGAGTAGTTGTGGGAAACAGAGGAGTAGAAACCCCCACAAACACTGATGAGTTTAATTTACAGCCCTGGAAAGAGCTTGGGTCGATGTAATGATAAAGGTATACAGATCTTAAGTAGAAGAATTATAAACCTATGTTTCCATAGTTATAAGTAAGAAAATGTGTTGGGTGATGTGGGTGAAGGGTTTTAAGTATGATAATGTGATTTTATAGTTTAAGTTAAGAATTTAGATGTTATAATAGAAGTATCTATGTGCACGTGAGCTAACAAGTTATTGGTCAAGGAACAGACACAATGCAGTAAAAAGTACCAAAGGTGATAGGTTATAAAATCAAAACAAAGTTTCATGTTAATTGTCTATTGGACTAGAAAGTTACAAATTGCCATGTAACTCTGAAACTTGTGACTTTCGTCAGTTATGGCAACTTGCTGTTAAACCTGTAACTTCTGAGACTGATGCCTCGTTTGATTTTTCAAGTGATAAGTCACAAATAACAGAATTGGTCCCGTCTGTTGGATCAGGCTCTGACAGACAGTAAAGCACCTCTTTGGAAATTCCAGTGAGGTGTCTGCCCTGGCCATGGGCAGAAATGGAATTGGAGGGAAAAGGTGCAAAGGGGAGCTCCTGCATCCTTCACTGATCTTAATGGGGCAGCAATAATGAGAGAAACCAGCAGGTGCTTCTCTGAATTCTCTGATGTGGCTTTCTCAGCCCTCTGTGTGAGCACAGCCCAAGTGGAGATCTGCTGGAAGAGCCTCTTGGTTGGAACATCTCCCTCCTCTGGACCTTCTGTGGCTTCCCACAACTGAACACATTTCAGCACAGTTCTGAGACTGCTTTAATTCGTACCAGCCCACGTGCTGGCAGGAAAGTGATGTGAAATTAATAAAAGCTATCAAGCACCAGGAAATCATAAAACTGTTCCCTATTTCCATAGTTCTTCAGCCCAGAAAAACAGTAATATTAACACCTGTCAAAAATGTTATTGTATGTCTGAATTCTTGATGACTTCTCTGAAGGCATAAGCATTGTTTGCAGGAAGTCTGAGGATGATCTTCTCCAGCCTGAATCATAGCCCACACATGTAGGGCTCAAATGGTGAAAGAAATTTTAAAAACCCTTACAAACTTCATTGTATCAGAGCTGTTCTTCATCTGAATTATTTCCTTGCATTAATTCCTCAACTTATTTTGATAGGTTTATTAAAAAATCCAAGACTCATCTAAGCGAATTTGATTTGGTGTCTAAGGCACTCCAAAATCACATCTCAATTTGATTCTGTTGATGTAATATCTGACCTTGCAAAAGCAGACAGCAGAGCACATCACTTCTGGCACGCTGAAAATATAATTATTTGCCTGTTAACGTTATTTCTCTGCAAAGAAAAGGCAATGGATAAAATAGTGAAGTTTTAGAGACTGTAACAGGTGAACTTGGAAACCACCACACCTCACAGGATACTTCTGGGAGCAAAACATCGAAATCTTCCAAGTACAGTCACATTTTCCTGAATACTCCCATCTCCTGGCACTCTTACAGCCATTTCTGGAGTAAATGCTCTGCACACACAGAGCACTGGCTGTGGAGTGAATCTCTGAATAGTCATTGAAAGCTTTTGTCTGTGTTTACGGCTCTTCAGTGAAGCTCCTATTTTTGTCTTCAGTGGTTTTGGTTTTCTGAAGTGTTTCTACAGAGAATCAAGGGCTGAGTTTCAGGCTGAGCTTCAGTTTTCAGCTCTCTGTAGGACTTCATTCCAAGCCCTCATGAGACTCATAAATGATTACACACTACACGTGTTTTTATCTCATATGAATCCAAACAAAAGTAAGTGCAGAAGTAAGAGGAATGAGATGTTATTGCTGTCTACAGCTGCCTGGTGGGAAGGTGGAAGGAGGTGCAGCCAGACTCTTTAAGTTATCTGTAAGTTCTGGTGAATAATACAATTAGTCTAATGCTTCTCACTGAAATATCTTACCAGATAACTTCTCACGGAACACCATGGAAACTTTGCATCCATAAGTTCACCACATGAAGTTATCAACATGAACAGTCACAACATAAACAGTTGTGTGAATTCTCTCCAGTTCTGTATGGGATGTGAAAACACAGCTTTGCACTGTTTGCTTCCAGAAAGAAACGGCCATAAAAATCTTGAAAAAGTGAAATATGGCTTTAAAAATATTCCTTGACCTAGTCCTCAATCACTAAATTAAATTTCAGTGACTTGCTAGGAAAATGTGTTCTTTTTATGTGCTCCCATAAATTATGCATTTCAATGCTGTATGTATCTTTTTTTATTATAGGGAAAGCAAAAAATCCAAAAATTCAATAATCAGACAGCTCCTTAAAGCTAAGTCTTCCAGACACTTAGGCTGCATCAGGTTTGAAAGTGGAACATTATTGTGAATTCAAAGGTTAAATCTTGTCAAAATTGTTCCTTTAGGATGGGTATGAGCACATATTAAGAGTATTGATGAAATACTGATATATCATAATATTTGTTTCCTGCAGGAACAAAGTACTACAGGACCAGTAATCTCTCTGACTTGTGTGGTTCTTCCTCATAGTTACTTGGTATAATTTTGAATAATCTAGTGGTTTTCAATATGACTTGTCATAGTCTTTAGTTGCAAGTTTCATACCACAAAATACCATTATTACAAAATATTCCAGTCTCTTGAACTTACTCATAACAGTCTCAACGGGTCAAAATTAGGTAATTAGCTGGTTTTGTATAACTCATATTTTTAGAACTGGTTTTCAGCCTTACTGGTTTTCTTTGCAGGAGCTGTAAAATTGAATACAGCTGAAGCATCAATCATTCCCCCAGCTCCACACAGTGAGCCCTTCCAGCTCAACAAGCAGGAGCTCCAAACTTTGGGTGACCAACTTTGTCCTTCATGGGTTTGCTGCAGTGCAGACACACCCAGCCCCAGGTAAGTCTGAAATCTGCCTGTTCCCAATGGAAGGATTAATCCAGTGCCTGGAGGGAGGTGTGGGAAGGGGCTTCCTTTAATTTGGGTAGTTCACAGAAGGCAGAGGTTCACACAGCATGTGAAATATCTCATCTCACGTCTGCAAGGGCAGTGATGGGGTGAGAAGCAGGAGATGAGTGTCAGAGTGGTGGATGAAAGAACTGGGCAGCACATTTGGGTGGAATGGTTTGGTAACTGCACTGCTGCTATGGCTGGAATGTAGGTTGAGATCTTATTGCTTATTAGGGTTTTAAAACTTTGTTGGACAGTTTCTGATGGACTCGTATCAAAGTGCAATGCTTAATCTTATCTTTTCCAAGTTCACAATGGTTTTTTGCACAGCAGAACTGCATGAACAGAAGCGTACATCAAATATTGCTCAAGTAAAGTGCATTTTCGGTACTTACACATCTGTAAACTCGTTAAAATTTTTAATGATGGCACGTATAGAAGCGGTGGTTTGGGAATTAAATGTGTGGGCAAAGGGGATGAAGTATTGATAACTCAGCACAGAGTTTTCTGCATGCAGTGATTTGTTCTAGAAGGCCACTTTCCCATGACAGGTTGTATGGCTCAGTACCTTTTGGTAGCAAAACTATTAAACTTTGCTTTTTCCTTGTTGTTCTCTGGTTAAGCAAATTATAGTTAAACTATTAATTATGGTAGCTATTTAAGTGTGACAAATTAAGTTGACTGTATGGCAAAGTGACTCAGTACCCTTGAGAAGCCCAGCCTTGATTTCAAGATACTGCTCTGAAAATGCAATGTTTAACAACAAGCTGCATCCCCTGCCTAAACTGTGAATAAAAAAATCCTTGCTTCACACAGCACAGGGCCTGCACATCACCTCTGCCTCCTCTCTACTCTTCTCACCTTCCCTCTTCTGCATCTTGATCAGGGTTCTGTAACCCTTGCACTCCAATGTCTTACAGCTATTTTAAAGGCACAGCCGCAAGTTCTAATTTCGAATGTTAGTGTAGTGAGAAGGTGACAGCCACATGAAAATTACTGTTAATTAGAATAAAATAATTTTCACATGTGGACAACACCAGATTTTCATGGTTTTTTTACAGACATTTTGAAAATGTTGACAGGTCTTTTCTGTGTAGAGAGCAAAATTGGTGAAAATGGCAAAATATAGTATTATTAAGGAAACTTTAAAAAATTAGATTTATCTTCATGTTCTTCGAATTAGTTTTTTTAAATAGTCCTTTTATTTCTGCCTCATTTAAAGTTCAATAAAGCTGTTGAAGTAATTTGATTTTCAACTGAAGACAGACAGAAGGCTCATACTTGGACAGCAATATATCATTCAGTAATAGTTACTGTAGTGAAAATGCTGATTATATGGAACTATCTACATCCTAAAGTCAGAGGGAAAAGCAAACTTTTCATAAGTATGTAAAAAGCTCATAAATAAAGAAGTCTAATGGACAGCTACAGCGTACGTAACTTCATAAATTTAATTTCTTTCTAGAAAGCATCTCGTGCAATCATCCTGCTCAAAGCAGGGTCAATTAAGGTCACTCAGGACCAGAGATTCAATATCCAGGACGGAGACTCCAAAACCTCTCTAGGGAAAAAAAATGTTTTTATATGTTTAAATGGAATTCCCTGCATTTCAGCTGTGCTCTTGTCCTTGGTGAGCTGAGGGTGACCAGCCAGGAGTTCCTCTGATCCTTCTCCTTGTATTTCTTGTTTTCTTCCCACCCTCAGCAATCTCCCCTGATCTGCAGAGTTCCGTGTCTTTTCTCCTTTGTATCAGCAGCCAACTTCAGCTTGAGGTAATTTCTCCTGATCAATTAAAGCCCTCTGGCACTCTGGGTACTCATCCCCCGTAATCAGGCAGCCTCTTGATCTTTACTTTGAAATCAGGGGTTTGAATTTCAGGAAAATTCATTCTCTCCCTGAACAAGTTTGTCTTGTGTTAGTCTAAACTAATGTATTTCTACATCAAAATCTGTTTTCTTTCCTCACCCTTTTGGGGAATATTTTTTTGAATCTAGAACTAGGGAAACGTTAAGGCTGGCTGCCTTCAGCCCACCATTGTCATTACAAGTGTAATAATGATTCACCATGCCCCAGAAACCTCTAATATAAACATCTGTCTGTAAATGAATTGTCTAGCTGAGTCACAAAGATGTGGAGCCTTTTGTGGTTAGTTGAGTAATTAATTCCTTTGTTCACTGCCCAGCCCTCAGTTAGTTTTTTCATATCCCAAGTCCAGGGAATTCCTGCAAAGAAACGACCTCTCGGAAAATGACTAGCCTGGTGTGAGATGGCAGTGGGATGCAGTATTTGTTGAACGGTACATAATATTCCCAGAAAAAGAGACTAAATAATTAGAGAAAGCATTTCCATAAAATAAAATCAGGAAAAGACTGTTTGGAGGAATTGGTTGATCAGTACATGCTCGAGGCAGTGAGGATGAAGTGAGTGACCTGTTCTTTGCCAGTGGGGAAGCCACTGTGTGACATGAATTACAGCAATATGAAGTTATACCATCATCTCTTTATAGACAGTATTTAGGACTCTTTCTTCCATCCCCTGTAGGAGCAGAGGTTTGGGGGTTTTGGTAACAACGGGGTAGGATCCTTTATCATGGTTTCAACAGAACACCCAGCAATGGGTGTAAGTGGGCAGGAGACTGTGATGCTCCAATGAAAACAACCAACCACAAGGTGTGTGATCCTCTCTGAATGCCAAGGGCTGTGTGCACGGCAGGGGAGATGTCTGGCAGAGGAATCCCCATGACTGGAAGCACACAATGACACGTTCTCCCATCCTGTTGGGAGGGGAAGCTCCAAAGCTGCAGCGTGGGTGAAGCTCTGCTTGCCCACACTGCTGTCACAGCCACTGCTGCTCGTGCTGCTGTCACTCACAGGAGTGGCACCTTTGATTTCCGTGGCACCTTTGATTTCCGTGGCACCTTTGATTTCCGTGGCACTTTCTGCTTGTATATTCAACTGAGCTGTCACGTGGCCACGTTTGGAGCTTACCTCTGCACACTTCACCTTTTAGAAAACCTCTCTCTACCACCACAACTGCAATCTTATTCAAAATACTACATTGATTAAGTTCTGTTGGATAAACTGCTGTTAAACTGAATTTAGCTAAATTTTTGAAATAAGTTATTTCAGATATACATTACTTACTTCCTCATCCATACAGTTTCACTGACGAACAGTGGATCAAATTCTCTTCTTAGAGAGGCAGTAGAAAATTAGAATAACTCCATTTAAAGCTTAGGAATAAATAAATTTAACATAAATAAATCCCTTGGCCAGAAATACATCTCTGAAACCTGAGCTCATTCTTTCTTTCCCTTGTTCAAAGTGAAATTAAGCAAATGGTTGAATGCCTTTCTAAATCAGGGGAGAAGATTGAAGTCTGATCCATTTAAGCTACTTCCTTAAGCTGGGGTAGAAGTGGAACACAGCTTTTTCAAACTGATAACTCTATTAGAAAAGGGAACAAAAGCTTTTTCTTCTTTCTTTTTCTTTCTTAACTCACTGTAGACATTTCCACATAATATATTTTTAGCGTAGGTATATGTACAGAAGTGAATGTTTATATCTGTGTTATCCTGCTCAGTAAGAACAGGCTTTTATTCCTAACAGTGAATTATTCTTGAGGGAACCTGACATCTTCTAGGAAACCTGACTGGCAAAAGTAATAAGTAGTAATAAAACAGAAGGAATCTTTGTAATCTCAAGATTAATGGATAAAATGTTTATGCTGAGGGGTCTCTTCATCAACAAACTGCTGTTTGCACCTATTTGCATTTTAATGGTTACCCTAGTTCTGAAGTTAAAATTACAGACTTTTCCCAGCTGCTCTTTAAATGCTACATTATAATTTTGAGGAAGCATCATACGTAATTATATTTAATAGACACGGAATTGATTGAAACACTTAACAAAAACAAAAAGCCCAGACCTAATTTTGTAAACATGTTATTGTACAGTAACCCCCAATGAGTTTGTTCTTAAATCTCCTAATTAATTTTTAATTAAAAAGCTCAAAGATGCTATTATACTTCTTGTTGTAAATGGCAGCCTTATGTAAGCATAAACGACTTAGCTGCTCAGACAAATATCTCCCATTAAAATCCATGTTAATGAGAACTCCTGAACGCAGTATTTCAAAGATTTAAACAGTGGCAGCACTAAAATAATCTAAATATCACATAGGGGGTTGTTGTTTTTCATTCCCCCTTTCTTTTTTGTTTGGTGCAGAACACAGTAGGTTTGCAGTGAGAAACTCTCCAAATTTCCACTCAGGTGCATCAATCTCCTCCATTGCTATTGCCAGGCTATTTATAGCATTACCTAATTACTTACAGGGATGGTCCCACTCACCTCTATTTATCTGAGGGCAAGTGGGCCCAAATTACCAAGCTTTGGTGCAGATTTGCTGCACTAAATAGGTGAACATTCCCCTTAATGGAAGAGTGACCTACGGAGGAAAAACAACCACGAGCCAAATTTCCAACCTACACCGAAAAACCATCCAGCTTTCCATGATTTTCGTCCATCTTCTGGTTAGAAGCAGCCAGAGGATCTGAGGCAGTAGCTGAACACAGCGTGTTGCTGTGGGGATGGGCTGATGTCACAAATGGAGGATTATTAATAGCAGAAAAACAGCAAGTGCTCCTTTCAGAGAAGCATCTTTAATAGCAGGGGAAAAACACTTGAGACAAAATCTCATTTGCTATGTTTTTCTTACATTTTTAACCAAGAAGGGATGGGAGGTGGAAATGCACTGATTTCTATGGTTTAATTATCTGTCTTCTCTGTGGTTATTAATGCTACAAGGAGAAGCAGCAGAATTTAGAAGGCTGGAAGTTGTAAGCTCAGTTTTGCAAAGCTGCAGTTTTCATTTCCAAAGATGCAAAGTTTTGCGGTTAGGATGAAGGATTAAAAATAGTGATGTTTCCTTTTAAAATAAATTCACAGTATTTTCCCTCTCATAACTTTATCAAGTTCTTGATATTTCAGAAATGGAAGTTGGTACAAAAATCACTCAGGCTATTTAGAACTGTATTTTTTAACCATACCAGGAATAAATGACAATACATAGCTTCAAACCAAGGTTTGCCTTGAAGAGAGGTTGACTATGAGAGTATATAGCTCGTCGCACCCCAGAGTAAAATTTGTCCTGTCTTTTCCAGAAGTTGCTGCAACAAATGCAAGAAAAGCAGCAGCAACAAACAGTGTGCAGGAGCTTGACTAGATTTGATATATTCACAAAATAAAATTCAGTTACATAAGACAATTGAAATTTTTATCACTTCTTATTTTATCCTGAGTTTCTACAGCTCTGGAGATTTGTAATTCTCTTCCTTAACAGACCTCAGACAAAACTTTTTCTCTCGGCAGAGAGGTGCAACAGGAGTCTCACAGATGCCATGGCCTGTGCTCTCTAAATGCAATGAAATCCATGTTTCCCTTAACACTTTGGTACTTATTTACATGCAATTTCTCATAGTTCTGCACTTCCCAGTCCACAGACAGCTCTGAAGAAAACAAGGGGGTTCTGAGTGCTGTGTTTTAACTGTTTCTGGAGCTTTTCTCCTATTTCTCCCAAAAGACAGACTTCTGTCATTTTTTCAGAAAGCCCTCACATTCCATGGCAAGCCGACTCCAAAGGCTTGTGTACCTCTGTGTTTGAGATGGTCTCACCTCTCCTTTGTTGTTTGCAGAAGGGATATTGAAGTGTCCAAGAGAAAGCTCTTGTACCAAAACCTTTTGCTGACTCAAGTGAGAAAGTTCATCCCATCTTCCCATCAGAGAGGCCAGAAGGTGTCGATGAAAATCACAGCACAGGAGCAGCCAAAATACTTGGAGTGCTGTGTATTCTCTTGAGCATCTCTTCTTTGCTGGGGCTCAGAGTCTCCCACAAGAACAGCAGCTGTGCAACTTGTCCACCCAGCTGATAGCACTTCAAATCTGCTTAGCTTCAGAAATTACTTGCCTGTGTAATCTAATTTTACCCAATGTTCTGTTTAGAAATAAGTCCATTTACCACTCACAGATTGTTAGTTTCCTGATTTAATAGTGAAATGTTGAAGAAAAAGCAGTGTTTCTCCCTCATAACTCATGCTTTCATCCCACTTGTTCATACTCCAGTAATTGAAATTACAGTTTTATAATTGTGCAGACATTGATGATTTTGCAAATGGAGGATTATTAATAGCATAAAAACAAGAAGGACCTCTTCTCAAAATGTTATTCCAGCAAAAAAGAACTAGAAAAATATGCTTGATTATTTCTTCACTTTTTTGTGCATTCTTCACATTTTAATTAGGCAGAAAAAGTAGATAAGATTTTCTTTCATCAGCATGAATATTAGTGAATCATAGCAGAAAAGAAACTTATGAAACATATTACAAGTCATAAACTCAGAGTTTTTTTAATTCTATGGACTTCAAGGTTCAAAAAAACTTTTGCAAAAAGAAGTACAAACTGGAACCAAAACTTCATTGGTGCTTCAATAGAAATTGTTCGGGGGTGAGTTGTACATTTAAGTGTATCTGTATTAAGAAGGTTGGGTACCTGATACAGAGAGAAATGGAATCCTTGGCCTCAGTAAGTTCATTCTTAGGAATGCAATTTTACTTCCCCATTGTATCAGGGTGGTTTTGTCTTAGTTTTGTGTGTGTATATTTAGCAAAAGCTTTTAAAAAAACCAGCCGTGCTATGAGCATCTCATTGCTAAGCAACAATGTATTCTTCCCTCCCACGTACCTTCTTGCTGTTCTCTGAAAAATAAGGATAACAAATGTGTAAAAAGTAGGGTGCTTTCCTCCTTGTGGAATAATGCAGCGAGAGGCTCAGCACTGAGCAGTCTGGTCACTTATTTCTGAGACAAACTCTTGCTGCTGTCTGCTTACTAACTGAAGCAGTAATGGTCTGCATCCTGCTGCTGCATTCCCAAAAATTCCTGTTGAGACCCCTGCTTGGCATAAATCCTGCCACACAGAATGTTCTGGTAGCTTCCATACTGCTGGCCATGAACAGATTGGGATGCTTTGAGGTGACCTAATGGCATGGGGTCTGCAGGACGGGCAGTGGACCCCCCTGCAGTGGCAGAAGGGAGGCTTGTGGCAGATTCCTGGGGCATTGTTATAATCCTGTTTATTGTTTAGGGCTCTCCTTGGGGAGTGTCCCTGTGAGCTCTGCTGTTTTCATGCTGATAAGAAGACAGTAACATTGTGGAGGGGGGAGAATCGTGCCCTGTCAGCTAACTGCACTTCTGGAAAATGTTTGTCAAACCATCTGTTGTTTCAGTATCATCCTGGACTTAAAGCAGTTTAAAAACTCTACAATTCAACAACATTAAATGTGGGTTTTGTTTGGTTTCTGTGGTGCTGCTCCATTGTCTCTTGTGAGTGCCTTCAAAAGCTACCGGTGTATTCCATGAGTTATAATTTCACTGTGTAATATCTGTGTTGTCTGAACACCTCTGAAACTGCTGCAGCAAGGTCACTCTGTAGAACTAAATGCTGCCTAAGTGTTAAATATGATCATGCAGTTGTAGAACAGATTGAACCAGAAATGCTCCCTGGCTTACAGTTTGTGCCTGGACTCCTCTGCACATCAGCTCAGGAAAGCTGCAGCAGTCATAGCCAAGGATCTCACAGCAAACAACAAGAAATCCAAACAGCCCCTGTGTTTGGTGACTGTCTCTTTCAGAGCACTTGGGGTGCAGATTGATCTGACACTTTACCAAGAGCCTTCTATGTTAAGCATAACTACTTGAATTTTCAGCAGAAAAAAGCTTTCTTAATTCCCTGTTTATGGCAAAGCTATGTAAAGGCTGTTTAGTTACATTTATCAGAATGAATTCTGCTTGCCTATGTAAGAAAGCTGTGAAATGAGCTTAGGTGTGAACAAAATCTTGCACACTGGGCCTTGCTGTGGATGTCCTTATTCCTCCTTCAAGGAGCAGAGCCTTTAGGCTGTTAATCAATGTAGTGGGGGATGGCTATCCCAGACCCCTGTTCCTGTTTAGATTAGTTTTTATAACCTTATTGTGCAGTGCAACAAAGCATTTAAAAGACCTCGGTGCTCCCAAAGATGGCAGCAGAACCACTCTGCATGTGAAATTACATTATAGAGGATTACCATTCCAATACTACCAATAGTGCCACTGGAACATGGGATATAGAAGTCATTGGCAAAACAGGGATCTTTTCATGCACTGGTTTCAGATCAGATTGATAAATTATTGAACACTTGCATTTGTGCGGAAATATTGCAAACCCCACACTGTCCTCTAGTCCAGTTTCCAGGGAGGGTGAGGAGCAGGCAGGCAGAGAAGGAATAGAGAGTCACAGCTCCACCTAAAGCGCCAGGGAACAAGTGAGCACAGAGTGCAAGTGGCTCGAAGAACAAGAGATACAAAATTCCCTTCCCCTGGAGCAAGGGAGAAGCAGCAGTGACAGTATTGATCTCCTGCTCAGAATTTATTCCCCCGTTGTTTCTTCAGTGCAGCAACACGATGCACTTTAATCAGAGCAAATAGTTAATATTCTGTTTAACCTACAGCAAAGCAAAAAAAAACAAAAAAAAGCCATGTGCCAATGAGGATACAGTCCATTTACCCAAAAGTCTTCTACCCACACTCTTCTCATTCATTTTTAATGATCATTTTATGTTTTCACCTTATTTCTTCTTCCTGTATTATTATATACACAAGGGGGAAGAATGAACAAAGTTAAATTGTTTCTTGGGTTTTGCTGAGCTGCCTGGTGGGTAGATAAAAATAGCAAGTGCCAGTGGCAAAGTCTCCTGAAAAGTGCTAGCACATTGTGAAAGTGCTAACACATTGTGCTATTGAATCAGCACTGAGAAATCAGATTTTCCTCACAACGCTTTCTTTAAACTTAAGGTGACCTTTAGGAATGCATTTGCATCAATGTAGAGAACCTTATTACTTTGTCGTATCGAAGACTAAGTCGTCCTGAAAAGAGTTCAGCTGTGGGTCCTGGAAATTCCCTTCATTTTCTCCTAGGCTTGATAGGACATTATTGATTCTGGTACCAGAATAAAGAAGCCCCAAACACACAGAGCTGAGAGGTTTTGTCTTTGGGAAGATGTTATCATACAGTAATTTATAGTTCAGTGCTGCAGAAAGTTTCTATTTATGAAAGACTCCATTGTATCATTTCTGAAAACCATTTCTATGGACTTGATAATCCCAGCTGTTTTCCTGAAATTCCACAGAGCCCGTGGTTATCTCAAGCACAGACACTGATACAAGTTTTAAGCAGGGTTTAGGGCAGCAGAGCTGGCTGGGATATGGCTGTGGTCTCGCATATTGATTATGTAGAAAAATTTTGCCTTATGGGGTCAAATTCTTAAGCTCTTACTTGTGGATCAAATAAAGAGAGATCGAGAGCTGCTGTGCCATTTATTGATTTTGAAGTAAGTAAGAATTGCTCAGAACTTCTTACAGTCAGGCCTGAATTGATCAAAGTTCATACGGGTTGAAAGTTATGACTTGTTAAGATACTTAAATTATTTCAACCTTAAATTATTTCACACATAACCCTAATCCAAAGCTTAGTGAACTCAATAAAAATATTATCTTACGCTTCTGTAACTTGGACTGAAGGTTTATTTTAGCAGGTTGGACACAGAAAGGTCATGACCAGTAGAATTGGACAAAAACTTAGAAACTTGGTGCTAAAAATTAGAGTATTGAGTCAAACAAAATATCAAAGAATGAAATATTCACAGCAAGATAGAGGAGGCTCTAGACAGGCAGTGACTTTGAAAACAGTGAGGCTTAAGTAGCTGCTTAAATGTGGAATTTAAGGAAGCCAGAAACAAGCTGGAAAAGTGCATTTTCTAATGCATTGTAACTGGCTTGTCTGTGATCTCTGCAGACTGAGGGCAGGAGGGATATAATTTTCAAAAGGCCAGGACAGGTTTTCAGCACAGCAGGGAATGGTTCAATCCCTGTTGTTACCCAAGGTCTCCACTGCAATGCACATGTGCTTACAGTACACAGGAAGAGGCACAATAGCATCAAAGATTAGCATAGAAACAGCCACAGTGAGCTGGAATAAAATTTTCTCCAACTTTTATGAGACTCTCCATAAAATATTCCGTTACTCAGACTTTTTATTAGTATATTTTGAGTTAATACACAGAGCAAAACTGTTCCTGAAAATGCACTGTGGGAGCTGTATATGCAACAGTTACTGATTTTATCTCAGTCTGATGTATTAGTTTAAATAACCAAATAATAGTTACAGAAGTTTAAAGCAGATGGCACCACCATTTCATCTAATCTGTGGCTAAGAGCCATTGCATTTTTCATTCTTATTTAGAATGAAATAATACCATTACTGACTTGTAAGAAATATTGATGTCAACAAATCATTATTCTTCTTTACCAAGGCATTCATTTCATACTGATCAGGGCCTCTTGGTTGACCTTGATTATATTCTCTCTTTTTCTTTTTTGTTTATTTTTTTAGTTTAATTCTAACATTAAAAAATTACTATAATAGAAATCTATTAGTATTTTTCAGTATCTATCATTTATTCAGGAAATGGCAGAGATATTTAACAGGTATTTAGCATCTATCATTGCAAAGCAAAAGGCTGCTTATAAATAAGAGTGAAAAGGTTTATTGAAGACAGAGGAGGTATGAATTTTCTGATGATCAGAGCAGCCGATGAATAATTCATCATCCCTCCCTTTTCCAGGAGCCAAACTCAGGAGCAGTGGCCACTGTAATTGTGGACAGCAGGTGTCACGTTATTAGGTTATTAATTTGATTATCCAGTGTCATGCTTCATTCTATCTCAGCAGCTCTCTGCGTGGCCCAGCTAAACGAGGAGTTTGAGGTGTTGGGATGTGGGACAGCACCACAGGGACAGGGATCAACCCCCAGCCCTTCAGGGGATGAGCTGCTCCATGCTCTGTGCACGGGCTGTCACTGCAGCCACCCCGGAGTGACACAGGGAACACAGGACAGGGATGGAGGGAGCTGCCCTCAGCACCTCCATTAAACCCAGCTCATCCCTAATTAAAGGCTCTGAGCCTTGAGTTCCTAGTGACAAAGCACAAGATGCAGACAACACCCCCTGGAGAGGGTTTGAAGGAGCAATACAGAGGTGTGAGGTGTGAGCCTCGATAATTTCATG
Source organism: Pachycephala philippinensis (assembly GCA_013397055.1). Taxonomy (NCBI): domain Eukaryota; kingdom Metazoa; phylum Chordata; class Aves; order Passeriformes; genus Pachycephala; species Pachycephala philippinensis. The sequence goes on from VWZT01008935.1 coordinate 217,804, forward strand.
GGCCATTTTCTAATTAGCTCACCCCTGAGAGGTTAACCTGTGAGGCTGATGGGAAACCAGCCAAAAATAATGGAGTCTGCAGCACCACAAGTGTTGCTTGCCTGACCTTACATGGATTTTATGCTCCTGAAGAAGTGCAGCCCGCCACAGAAGGATGTCTTTGCCTGCTGCCCTGGATTGATCAGGAACTGCTGCTCCAGGCACAGCAGCTGAGGGATCTTGTGCGAGTGGATGCTGTTAAAAAAGAGGCATAAACAAACAAAGCCCTAGTTCATGATCTGGTAGGGGAGGCAGAGAAGATCTCAGGGTGTTGCTTGGCTCTGTTCTCTCACCATCAAAATGAAACCATCATCAATTAGCACAGATTTAGAATCAGTTACAAGCACACCCAAACAAAACATAACTGAGGAGCTGGGTTTAGCTTATACAAGGGTATAGAATCAATAGGAATTGGAATGACACTGCCACAGAAGTGGTTACCTCTAACCTAGCACAGGCATCCCAGTGGCAGACCAGATATGTAAATCCTAGAACATGGCATGCTGCAGGTAGGAATTTCACCCACAACTCAGACATTTAATGTAAGAGGGGTTTTATTCTTTCTTTTTAACGCTAAAGAAATAATGCACCTTATGGAGAAATCTTTCAGATTTGAGTGAGAAAATAAAGGCTCAGAAAATTGCAAAAGTTGTGAAAAAAGTTTATTCATGCTAAGTTTATTGTCATGGGGGAAAGGAGACTTTATTAAAGATTTAAATTTAATAAAGTAATAACTCAAGGAAGAAATAAAAATTTTGATAAAGCTGATCCAAAAGAGCCTAACAATAAGAGGACTTAATCTGAAGGCTTACAAAATCAGGAGTCAAATACAAACTCTGCAGAGCAGGTTCATGTAGCAAGTAATGAGCCTGCACCCCTGCGTAACAATGTGAGAGAATATAGTCAAGAAGCTGAAAGAATTAGATGAGATTCTTGACACCAGGGATTAAGGGTTGTGGCATAAAAATAAGGAAAGGATCTGAATCAGTGAACACGTGATGTATCTTGAGCCGATGACTTTCTGTTCTTAAGATTTTATTTGGTTTTTAGTACTTTCTGTCTTGGAGGCACAACACAGCTGTGGTTTGTGACCAGGCTTAGCCTGCTGAGTCTTTTGCTGTCAGTCGGTCCATTTTCCTGATTGTCTGGGGCTGAGTTCACAACTCTGCATCATGAGATTTCTTATTCTTTCAAAGTTACCATTTGGGGAACCGTCTCTCAGTCTGAGCACGCTGGATGACATTTTCATTGCGTCCAGATCCTGTAGGAGCGAGGCATCAGAGTTTCATTTGCAAAGGAAGGTGCTGACAGCCAGAGATATCTAGTTTGAATTTTTCCACACTGAAAATGGTTATTGTGCTACATATTGATTGAGCAGCCCAGGTCCCACTGACTGTCCATTTCTCTCCTTGCGTTTTTCATTGCACTCTTTACGTTTACCCTGGGAGAGCTAAAGCAGCTCTGTGGCAAGGCTGAGCCAGCGTCGTTTTCTCTGCGTGCGCCTGGGAAAGTTTACAGAAAACACTTGACCTTGAGATAGAAAGATGTAAAGGGAGTGGATGAACATTATTTCCTTTGATTTAGATTACAGTAAAAATTTCAAAGCTTCCTGACGCTTCTGATTCCTTCCAGTGGCTCTCCCAGCTGGGAGATGGCCTGCAGCAGCCACCTGAGACATGCTCGCTGCTCAATCCAAACGCTTTGCAGGCGTGGCAAAGCACGTTTGGAACAGCCTGAACCAGGCACGGCTCTCCCTGTGCTGAGTGAGGGTGAGAGTTAATTAAAACCAGCCTTTCAATGGACATTCTTTCAGTGCGTTTCTGCTACCTGTGGAGATGGTGATTGATGAGAAAATGAATCGGCTGATTTTACTGCAGGTCATTAACATTCTGGTCCTGGCTGCATCCCCACTGATCCTGCTCAGCAAAGACCACTCTCCAGTGATGTCACTGAGTATTTCTCTGCACAGTCAAGAGTGCTAAAGACTATGATCATTGCAATTACTGCTCTGGTTAGCCCACTCTGCTGCTTGAGGTAGTAAAATATAGATGCTTCTTTCACCTCGTGGCAAATCCTCATTGCCAGGCTGTCAGAAGCGAGGAAGCAATATTTATAGTTGTCTTTAGGGAGCTCTATCCCATCGTGCAGTTAATTATGATAAACTGTTTTATTTGTAAGAGCTTAAAACCGCTTTGTACCGTGGCAATGCACGGCTATAAAGGAGCTGCTTAATGAGGATGGTCAGACCAGCAAATGTCTCCTGTAATTTGACAGGAAAAACAGCAACGTGTGCCTGCCCTGAAATATAAAGGTGTGATTGTAGCATGCTCTGATAATACAGCTGTGTAATGACAAGTGAAGGTGAAGGCAGAGTTTTCAGTGTTTCAGCACAGGCTCGGGTTTTCTCAACACTGTGGGCAAAATTGGATTATGAGTCCCCAGAGGAGGCAGGGCCCCAGCATTCCTGTCCCATGGGAGAATGAACCATGGGCTCTCACCTGACAGGAGTACCAGGGAGAGGAGAGCCCCATGAGAAGCTGTTTTGTTTGCCTGTATGGAAATGGAAATATTTCTGGTGAGCTGGTGATGCTCAGTCCCCTCCCAGAGAGCTGCCCCCAGCACAGTCCATATAGACTGTGCCCAAAGCCATTTGGGACTGCCTTGCTTGGTGGGGCTCTGAAAGTAAAACAGGCAGCAGCATTCCAGGGATTTTGTTGCCTCCCAACATGCAGCTCTTGCCCCGAGCCTGGGGATGGCCCTGCAGCTGAGTTGGGCTGGGTGTGCACAGTCCAAGCTGAACTCCCATCTCCCTTTCACCACAGATCCTCTGTCATTGCTCAGGCTCTGCACAAGCCCTGACCTGGGGTAGAGCCCATGGGCCTTATTGCAGGACCAGACACAGGACTCACAGCAGGATGATCCAGGCACTGAGGACTGCCACAGCACCTCTGAAATCTGTGTGAGACCTCGTGTTGATTTCAGTAGATCCCAAAATGTTCCGAGATTCAGCACAAGCAAACAACTGGATAATTTATGGGTGCTGTAAGGAGGGTCTAGCTGAGGAAGCTGGCTGGGGCCTTTCATTGGAGGAGATTCATTAGCATTTATACAGTAAGAGTTGAAAATGCCCTGCACTGCCTCTGCTGGCCCACATCAGTGTCTTTCATCATGACACTGCAGAAAGGAGGACTTGACAGGCCATCTAAACTAAGGCTGCGTGAGCAAAAATATTCTTTATCTTGGGGAAAGAAAGAAATTACATTAATATATAATGCCCTACATTTAACATTCCCTCAGTACCCTCCCACTTCTGAGTTACTGTACTTGGAGATGTGATCATATATTAAACACTGTGAATTCAAGATCTTCTTCTTCGTGGCAGTTTGTCTAGAGCTGTTCTATAGAATGCATTCAGCTTTTATATTCATCTCAAAACCGAAATTTATTGGAATGATATATTGGTTAGCATGTCTGGGAACATCTGACAGTGTTGTACTTCTACTCTTCCCTTTTGTGTTTCACACACCTGTCAGAGCAGCACATGCATTTTCCTTTGCAGTCAATAGCGAACTAATTAGAGCATAATTACAGCAACTATTGCTTTTCATGCATAAAATCCTAACGTCTCCACCGTGAGTCACAGGCTGTCTGTAGAGTAAGGTGTGCAGGGAGGTTGCCCTGTGGTTACTGGTACTTTTCCTGAAGCTTTAATTAGGGCTTTTTGCTGGCTCAGGGTTTCAGAATTGGGAAAGCAGAGTTGGGGACAGAGGAAATTGTTTTTCCTGGTCAGCTGCTACATCAGGACAGAGGCACAAACAGGGCTGTGAACTCAAGGAATTCAGCCTACAGCCCAATTTCCTGGCCCTGCAGTTACAGGAGACGCAAAATTAAGAAAGTTTATGATGCTGCAAAAGTGCATTTCTTTTTAACTCAAATAGTTGCATTTTCCAAATGCTGTTTATTCACAATACTGATACAAGTTGCTATGAACCCAAAAACATTTACAAAATATAGGAGATGTAGCTGAAGAGTTTTCTTTTAATGGAGAGGTGGATACACAGTGAAAAGTTGGGGCTCTTTCCTAAAACTGACAAAATTTATGAGGCTGTCTGTCGGAGCTAGATGGGATTTGAGGACATGTTACCATGCTCTCAGCACAGGATAGAATCTTAAAAAATCCCCAGCAAGAACACATTTAGAGGACATGTCTCTTCAGGTTACAGTGCCAGTCTGGCTCACGGTACAGAGGGAGTCAGTGCAAACTCAGGTTAGATCAATGTAGAGCAATTTTTCACAAGGCAACCACTTGCAGGGCTGTGGTGATACACGAAAAAACCCACCATGCTGAGATAGTTCAATTAAAAATTGTCTTATGTTTAGCGAAGGGGAAAAAAAAATCATAAATCCAAAGCAAAAGAGGAAGAATAAAGAGAAATTAATTTTTTTAGCTGCATGGAGCTTGAATGTGCTTTGAAGGACTCTGTGTGCAGAGCAAGAAATTAATCTTACCTGGCCATGAATATTTACAGTATTGGGAATTCCATGCAGGGCCCAGCTTTGGTTTCCTGTGGAGAATGGAGCATAGTTTGCTGTAACAAAATAAACAGTCAGGTTGTTCTGGAGAGGTGTTTTCTTTCAGTTCCAATAAAAATGGTACCAGAGGGAGCAGAAAGGGGTAGTTTGGGATGAGTGGGGAAAGCCCCAGCTCAGCAGCCCAGCCCTGGGAGCAGCCTGCTGTTACAGGGGCTCCGGGGTGAGCAGGTTCCAGCTTTTGCTCAGCAAAGATAGAGGGAAGAATTTTCTTAACCAGCTGAATGTCTGGGGTTTAGTCACTTGGAATCATCCTTTCATGCAGAAAAGGTGATTTTTAAACACTTGGCTAACGGCGCCTGGGGTAAAATCTCCGTTTGTTCAGTACTCATTCCATGTTAAATATTAACCTTAGGAAAATGGGTTTAGCTTTACAAAAGGTTAAAATAGTTTCCTTTTATTAAGCAGTGTGCTAATGCATTTTTCCAGCAGATATATGCAGGACTAAAACTTAGGAGATGAGTTTTTAGCAAAAATTAATATGCACTGAATTGTAAGAAATAATTTATTTTAGCACTTGATTAAGGAGCTGAGCAAATTATATGTCTTAACCAAACACAGGCATTTCTCTCTTTTTATATATCCCTTGATGTGGTGACAATGAAAATGCACTTCTGAATCTGTCTTTTAAATAAAAACACAAATTAAACGCACCAATTAATAGCCAAGGTGCAGGTGTTACCTTGTAAAAGTATTATTTGTCATTCCTGTGTCTTCTTTCTGGGCATGCTTAAATAACCTGATATCATTCCTATGAGTTGGATTTCATTATAGCTGATTTATGGAGGCTTGCACGCAACCTGATGTGCACAGGAAAATGACAGGCAAGGGAAAAGCCAGAAATAATTTTTTTTTGCTGCTAAGCACTAAATGATATTACTTTCTTCAAATGAAAAATTCTTTCCTCCTCTGCTCTTTACTTTCAAAATACCCTCTCACACCAAATATGTGTTTCCTCATTACAAGCAGAATCAGTTTCGTTGTTCATTAACTACTCTGAATCAGCATGTTGGACCTTTCCACCGGAAAAAAAATTGTTTCTGTTTCTGAACATCTCAAAATTCTTTTCTTTGAAGCTGAGAGATGCATCTGTAAGGATTTAAATTAGTTTTTAGATTTATTTCCCAGACATCACTATCAGGAATGCAATTGCACATTCGTGTTGGTATGTAGACTCTTAGAGATATCTATGTGAGATGATTACAAGATCATTTAATTAACGTTATTATCATATAACCACAATTAAGAGCAAAGATTTCAATACACAATAAAATTTTCAGCTGGAAGCTTCCAATTTGTGAAATTATGGGCATGAGCAGCTCTGCAAATGTCTTGCTTAAAACATAAGATTTCTTGTTTAATTGTATTTATATTTTAGACTTTTATCAGATCCTGTCTTGACCAGAATATTTCCCACTTTTTGGTAAATCTGATTCTTTGTGTATTTTAGGATTTCTTCTCTTATCCTATATATGAACAGTTGTGCAGGTCATGGAATCTTTAGATTCTTTTTATGATTTACAGGTGGTTCTATTATAGCCCCATAAACCAATGTAGCATATGCTTCCCCCTCAACTTGCCACGATGAGCCCTCACAAAAATTAGCATTATTGTAATCCTTTCAGACTACAGAGAATAAGAAATAATGCAAAGAGCTCAGCTGGCTGCATCATACAGGATTCTCACTCTCCTGGTTTTGATTCATTTTCTCATGTTTGTTGAAGATGCTTTTAAACCAGTGTGAGTTCCATCCTGCTCAGCTTCCACAGGGGAAGGAGCTGGAGAAAAGGACAAGTCTTTGGAGATGTGAACAGTGCTGAAGCCTCCTCTGGAAATCCCTAATTCCCTTTGCTCTTAGCAGTACAGAAATCCAGTTGGAGATTATATTGGAATGCAGATGTCCTTTTTCTTTCCATCTTCTTCCAGAGGGATGGATCACATGGTGGGAACCTTTATGAGAGAGAAGTAAGGATGGAATTAGTGATGCCAAGATGGGGTTTGGTAACAAACTGCAGTCGCCTGCAAACTGTGTGTGCTTCCCTCAGAACCTGTTCTCTTCCAGCTTTTTTGGTGTGTGTCATTTGTCAGAGTCTTCCAGAAGGAAAGTTCAGAGGTTTAAATGGTCAGAAACTAAAGCTGGAAGAGACCAGAGTTCAATCCTTCCACACCCAGTGCACACTTGGGGCTGTGGTGTGGGACAGGACTGATTTACAGCACAGTCGTGGCCATCAGGAGCTGCAGCCAGAGTGCCAATGAAAGCCCATTTCTGGAACAGCACTGCTCCACCTGCATACATGAACAGGAAATTAATTTGGCAATCTAAATGGTACCTGGGATGCACCTCAGCTGAAGTCCTGAGCCAGGCTGCCATTGCAGAGATGGGAACTGAGAGCACTCTCTGTTTTCCAGAAGCTCTAGATGGATATAGTCACCTTTATGAATAGATGTGTTTTCCTCGGGAACTTGCTTTTCTACCTGTGAAATCTGTGGGTAGCCAGAGCATTTATATATAACTCCTTCTCACAATGAAAAGACCCTCCCTTTAAAACCAAGTCATCTTCACATCTTTCTCTCTTAAAATAATACATCACTATTCACGTTCAGTCTAATTCTAGAACTATTTACTCAGGCTGAATGTGTGTGTGTCTATGTACATATAAGCATACATATAAATATACATAAAATTCAGTTTTAGACATTAGGAGAATAAACACAAAATTGGACCACACAATCAATTTTTTTTTGTATGCAATGACTATTTCTACCTTCATAATCCTCAGTGTAAAGTGTAAGTAAGTTTTTCTATCTGTTGTAGCAACCCATAAGCACAAAAGGATTCAGAAAGTAATAACAAAGATAAATAACTTTGCAATAAAATTTCAGCTCCAGTAATTTCCCATTTATATTTTCTCACTGAATCATGTAGTCCCAAGCAATGCACTTTTTTATGTCTGGGCTGCATCATACAAAATAATTTTATATCTAATACTTCCCAGTGTGTCCAAAATATAACATCACATGCACAATGCATGACAGAGTGGTCGATGAATTATACAGAGCCTTCAAATAACATCACTGGGAATGTGATTTCATAGGCTTTCTAAGGCAATCAATCTTACCATGTTATGAGGAATGAATTGTCAGTCAGGGCTTTTTTTTAATTCTACCAGGAACGTTTCAGAAGCTGTTACTTAGTGCTCCTTATTGTTGAAGGCTGCCTGCTGAAGATGTTTTTCCTGCGTGAAATTACTGATGTGTTCTGTGTGTCTTAAAATTTAGATCTCAGTTAGCACAGCATTTTGCCAGAGTGCACTACCTGAGTCTGGAGGAAATGCTATCGAGTGAAAGGAAGTGGAAACTTCAGGGAGGAGGAGGTGGGATTAGCAGGAACAACAAAAGAAAAGCTTTTGTGTATGAAGAGCTTGTCTTTGTCTTATCTAAGTGTAAGCTCTCTCATCTTCCCTCCGTCTCACACGTACTCCCACACACTTATTTAAAATATGATTTGCAATGACAGCTTCGCCACATCTTCCGAGAGCAAACAGATGAACTTCCCTCTTCTTTCCAAGAGAGTGACTGGGATGTTTTTCCATTTTTTTTTTTTTAACAGCTGCAGCAAAGAGAAAAGCCACCCTGGCAGAGGAGACGGGATTTAGTCTTAGCTGGGTTTTTCTCTGATGTTGCTGCAGCGTGTCCAAGCCAGCTGAGTAACTGGTGTGAGGTACCTGTGGATTCCTGGCAGCCGTGAAGCCTTTTGGGGTTACAGCTGCCTCATTTTCTTTTCCTAGAGGTTTTCTGTAGGTGTTTTGAGCAGTTAGAGCTGGGCTTTTCTTCTGAGTCACTTCCGACAGACAGCTGAACAGATGGCTCTGTGCTCTCCATTATTAATGGGAGCTCAGACCCAGTCACGTGGAGCTGGGGAGCCAAACGCAGCCAGACAAACATGTCACTCTTCAAATTTGGCTCTCACTTCTGGGCATTGATCATTTAAGTCACTTCTCATTCTCTAACAGTTTTTCACCTGGAAAGACGTCAGGGCTTTACTGCCCACTGCAGACCTGGCAGGTTCACACGGAGCTGGGACTACTCGCTCACCACCAGCTGATTTCAAAACAAGAAGTAAAAGTGACAGAGATGAACCAGCCAGTTCTCTCCCTGCCATCCCCTGGAAACTGATGTTCTAATCTTCTTTTAGATTCTTTTCCTGAATTTAAAATTGATTAGTTTGAAGGGGAGGGGAGAAAAAAAGAGCACAAACAGTCAGAGAACTCTTTAATAAGAATTATTTTTTCCCAGTGGGGTAAATATAATCTTTAGTTGGTTACAGCAAGCTTACAGACTACTGAGACAGAAGAATTCTGAGTGTGAAATTCTGCTGAGTATTTACCTAGATGCTGTCATTACTCTTTGTCTAGAGACAAAGGCAAACGTGTACCACAGATTTTAAATGTGCCATTAATTACTGCACACTGCCTCCCTTGCACACAGCCAGTGAATTCCATACTTGCTTTCAGTGTAAAGGATACAGAGAAATTGTGCCAACGCTTTTCAGTTTGCAACTTACTGTCACTTCTGGAATCAGCCTGTGACAGCAGATGTTAATTCTTGCTCAGTAGAAGCCTCAGCACTGGTAAGCAGCAAAGTTAGCAAGAGCAGCTGTCATAGTTCAGTGCAATCTTAACATTTCCAAGACTTTTATAATCCTGCTCTGTTGTACAGAGGGAAATTTAACCTTGGAAATGGAAAACCTGTTGCATCAGCACCAGAGAAACAAAGATAATGTTAATACTGGTGGGTGCGTGTGTGCATATGGAATCCAACAAACAGGAATGAATTTTTAAAAATAAAGTTTAAAAAAAGGAAAAAAGCATTCACATTTTATAAAAACAGGGCATGCTTCAGATTAATGTAGTACTATAGTATTTCTATGTAACATCTTTCAGAAGTGCTTTCCCAGCTGTTTTTTATTCTATTTTAAAGACTTCTCCCTCACCTGCTTCCAAATGTTTGTCTCAAGCTCACAGCATTACCCTGTTCAATCACCAAGTATCTCCTGTTTCCTGCCAGAGGAATGAGCCTTTCCACATGAGGGCTTTGCTTTCAGCTCGCATCTCCTCTGTTGTCACTTTCCCAAACTGGAATTACCCCAGTGGTTTCAGTTCTTGCACCACATAAGTTGCTTCATTGAACTGGCTGCTGCTGACAATAAAACATGGAATTTAAGATAGGTTCGGAATTTTCCCAGCCTCCAAAAAATGATGTGTTTCACACTGATGGGCCACATCCATGAATGTGCTCAGAGCTGCAGTTCAGAAATGAATTCTGCTGTCCCCACTTGCCACACGTGGGTTCAGTTGCAGAATGGTTCTGCTAAGTTCAAAGCAGATTCTTTGCTGAGAAAAATCCATCAGAATCTCTGTCCCTGAAGTATCCTCAGGCCACCCACCACTGAGTGGGGATGCTGAGTCCAAACCAGCCTCACCCCTTAGGCAGCTTTGGTCTGTGTGTGATGGGCAGGATCCTAAAGTCAGACTAAATCCAGACCAAAGGAAAACCCCAAATTACACAAAATTTCAACAAATGAACCTTAACACTGCTGGCTTCACTCTGCTGATCATTTCCTTTTGCAAGCAGTTTTTTTGTTGTCTAGACCCTTGTAAGCAAATAATCTTTAGTGGGGGTGGAGGGGAGGGGATGGGAATTGCTGCGGGAAATTTAGATAAACAACAAGAAAAATGTCACCCCCTCTAAAAGCTCAGGGGATCCCTCTGATTCCAGGGCAGCAAATGGAAATCAGGGGAATTTCCACCTTTACAGCTGAGATGCAAATGTTCCTCTCTGCAGTGCCTTTTGACATATATGTTGTCATATAAAAAGCTATGTAATGGTGTAAAATTGGACTGTATTTTTTCTTTCTTTATATATTTCCTTTAATCTGATTTATGCAGTTTACTGGCAAGTGTGCATTTTCTCTGGAAAAATGGCATGCAGCAGCTCAGCAGGTTTATGTTTAAGGCTCCTTGTTAAATAGCCAATATTTGTGAGTGATGTTCTGCCCCTGAAATAATGTTATTTTCTAATACTTAAGAACAGTACATTCTGCCTTCAAAGTGCACTGTGTGCAAGAGACTTCTGTTTGTGAAGTAAACAAAAAAGAGACCAGATTACTGTGTGTAGAATTAATTTCAGTGACTGGAAATTGGGATACAATTTTCCCAAAAAGCAGAAATAGTTGTTCATTCCCACACAGTTACACTCTACACACAAATAGCCAGGAAAACACACTGTCTGCCATTTGAATTATTTTTCTGCCTCCTCTTGTTAAATAATCCTGCAGATGTGCATACATTGAATTAATACTTGGCTGCTAGAACACGACGAGAAAATATTTAGTGTATGATCTAGTTAGAATTACATATACTCAAAGCTTTTAATCTTGTGCTATGAATTTATCTCAGGTTTATAGACTGTATTTTTAAATCCTTAATCTTATGTGAGGATGCATATATTTCCAGGCTTTTTTAAGAGTGGTTCTGATTTTTGGAGTTCCTTGATGTTCCTTCAAACCTTTTGTATTGATCTAACATACATTTAAATAATTTACAGTAATCATAGGAACAAATGCACAGTCATGATGTAAGAATAGTTGCATAAATATCCAATATATTCCAATAGCCTGACTATTTCATACTCTTACTATTGGAATAATATTTCCTTCATAGAAATGACTGTTCATAATATTCATTTTAATATATATTTTAAGAAATTTTAATATGCACTGGTTTTCTTAAAGCATAAAATAAGATAACTGTAAAAATTACTAATTTGAATATCTGATATGGGAATGGACTTACAGGCTCAATGGAAATAATTTAAAATCATTCATTAGAGTAAATATTTAAGTTTTATTTAGGGAAAAGGGAGAAAAGACAATTGTACACATACAAATAACTATGCATATGCCAGTGGTTAATCTTTCCAAAATAGAGAGCACCCAGGGGTCAGGGATCATTTAGCACTTTAATAAATATTTTTAAATTTCCATTCCTGGGAAGTGATTACAAACAAAATGTCAGATACCATCTTTGCACAATGAAGTGAGGGTTTGTATCTCCAAAACAGTGTCCAGCACACACAAACTAACACCTGGACAGATCAAATTTGCTCTCACACCTCGATATTATCAGGATTCTCTGCTCATCCTGTGTGACCAGGCAGCTGAGAATACCCTGGATGCTTGGGGGTGTTTTAAAACAGTTCTGCCCAAGCACTGGCTCCATCAGCCACCCGACTTTTCCGCAGAAATTGGTCTTTCATTCTTCTCAGCCATAAAAGAGCCCAGCTCACTGAGCCAGCTGACACTCCATCAGCTGCAATCCATTCTGCTGGAGCTGTTTGCCTGTCACATTTATTTGCAGCAGTATCTCACAGCAGACACCTCGTACAACTGCAGTTTCTTACGGGGATGTTTCAGGAGAGGATGATGAATCTTCACGGCGATTTATATGGATCCAGATGCTGGGGATTTGCACAGCATGAGGGACAAAGCAGTTCTTCATGGCAACACCTTTTAAGAGCACGACTTGTGTATTTTTTCCCTGGAGGATTTGGGGGTTTTCTCTTTGTCCATTTGTACTGTAGTTTCTCGTCATAAAGTTAGGGAATGCTGAACTTGTTTTCAGTGAGATTGGAATTATTTCTAGATTTGAAACATAATGTGTTACCAGAGATTTCATATAGTAAAATTGATAAAAATGTCAATTTCAGCAAAGCATACTTATCACTGGATTTTAAAGTGATGAGCACTGCTGAAAATCTGGGGCAAAGATTTTCCTACTGAAACACTTGCCAACTGCATTGGACAAAGAGCCCATTTATAAACTATTTCCAGTGTAACATCCAGCATTTCATCCTTCACCTTAGTTAATCGAGAATATTTTATACACCTTTGTCCAGGTGGAAAATTTTATCTTTATCACCACTTTTTAGACAAGAAGAAATTGGAGTACGTGAAGTACATTGGATTTTTATTCCTGTTCTAGTTATTTACCTCAGAAATTCCAGGCTTTGCCTTCCCCAGTCTGCACTGGATGTGCATTCCCTGTTGACATTACTGAACAGATTCATGTCACTTGTGTTCCCTGGATTCCTCGCTCCAAAATTGGAACTATGAAGTGCAGGGTTTGTCAATACTGTGCAAAGCCTTTCTGTCTCCCAGTTCTCCAAATTAACTCAAGCACCAGGAGCCTGGTTCTTGATGGAGGCTTTGATAAGACAAATTATCCTGCTCCTGACACCATCTGCCTGAACTGCACTGCTTTTGTAGCTACACCATAATATTCTGCAGGGCAGAGGTTTGTTCACAATCCTAATAAAATCAGGTGGGGCTTCACGGGGTCTTGCACAAGCTGGTGGTTTGCCAGCATAAAGCACATTATAACAACCCATCATTAGCTCAGCAATGAATCTGTTTCAGCTCAAACACCCAGCCCCTGTCCTGATCTCTGCCCCAGTCTAGGGCTGCTGGGGCTGAATGGCACCAGCAGTGCCCAGATCTCCAAGGGTCACTCAGTCCTGGAGAGTGCTGCCCAGCCAATTTATCAACACTTCTTTATCAGATTATGACAATGCAGACACTTCTGTCCTATTTTTTTCCCTAACAAGAACCATTTTAACCTGAGTCCTGAATACAAAAAGGTGTTGAAAATGTTTCAGAACCATTGCATGCAATACCTTCTAAATAATAGTCCCTAGACTGACACTCGTAACACGATTTTAACTCTGCCCAGCAATTTTACTAACAGGTATGGTGCAAGAAGGGAACCAGACTAGTTTAAACTATTTCTAAGAAAAAGAGGAGTGGGAAATAGATAAGGCATGTTATAATAGAATTGCTGTCCTGCCCTACAAGGAGTGCCAACACAGATCACTAACATGAACTGGCAGGACCTGTGCATTGTGTTTTACGTAATTTGAATTTTTTTTTCCTGGATGCAGATGAGGCAAGGAGACACTGAGTAATTTATTATGGGATCAGGATTTTCTTGCTCGATTTGTACCAATTCTGAACCCAGCTTGAAAGTATCCCTGATTATTTTTTTGTTTTGCCCTACTTCTAATCAAAACACCCCTGGTATCCTCCATGGGCTTGAAATGCACTGTGGAAAACTCCATGGAAACCATATGGATAACACCTCAAGTCCTGGGGCTAATAATTAATAACTTGTGCTACCAAACTAGAATTGTCTATCCTGTATCCAAAGTAGGCACTCAGGGATTTTGCTTACGAGTTCTCAGAGAATTATTTCCCAAACTTTTACCTCCCAGGACACCCTGGGACAGCTCTAGTTTTACCACTTTCAAGAACCTCTTCAATATTAGGAAGAGAGAAAAAATTACGTGGTCACTACAGTCCATCAGATTTCATTCCAACTTCATTCTTTTTAAGACTGTTAAAAATTTTGTTTTTCAGCAGCAGCATGTGGGTGGTATAAAAAAATGCAGTTTGAGCACTTGGGTGGACTGCTGAAGTGCCCAGAGGTGTGTGCATCCAGTGCTGAGAACCCAGGAGCAATTCTGACCTTTCTGCCTGGAACTGGGTATTTCTCCAGTAATGGATTTTCCCCCTACTGTTCTGCTTGGGTTTTTATAATAAAGGGAATTCTTTGGCCACGCTGGCAAACATTAGTTGCTATAGAAATGTGTAACTGTTTACAGGTGCAATATTGAATCGTGCTCCCTTCCTGGGACTAACAAGTGACTCGTGTTTATTTGTTATGGGCAAAACAGCCCTCAGCAGTGAGGGGAGCAGGGGCTCACAGGTTAGAGGGGCAGAATGCCTCGGAGCCATTCGTCTGCCTTTGTTTTTAAAGAGAATGTCTGCCAGCTCTAGTGGCTTAGACAATTCATTATGAAACCTTGGCTGTAAGCTCTGCTAAAATGCAAGCATTGCATTCATTGATCTGCAGATATGAGGGGAAGAGCACAAACCTTTCTAATATAGATGTTGTTCGCTGTGTTCCCTGTTCCACCCATAAGGAAAGCACCATATTTCATGGCACATGGAATTGCTGTTCCTGCAGATGTGTGCTTCCACGTACTCCTGACAGGACACACTGCTCAGACAGATCTCATAACCAAATATTCCAAATTTTGTTATAATGGTACTTAAAACATATTCAAAAACATGTTAGAGTTATGCTTTAAGGCCCGATAATCTGTTTCAGGGGTCCTAATTTGGTACCAAAAGCAGTTTTCCAACATGAACACAGCATAAAGGGCACAGAAAGATCACCTGTTACTCGTCTGCCAAAAAACACAGATTGTTTTCCTATACCTGCCTACTCCACGATGCATTTCAGCTTTAATGACAGTAGCTCATTCTCAAATTAAAAATTACATTTTTATACACTCGTTCTTCTAAGTTCTTAGGTAAAAAAACATTGTTAATTGGCAAAGCCATCACTTTTACAACGCTCTATTTAATGTCTTAGGTATATGTTAAAATTATACAAACCAACCATGTATAATTCTAGGATAGCGATTTTATAACCAAATTTTTAATTTTATAAAACTTTGAATTCATCTTTTTACTCCACGGGAGCTACTTCTTTAAAATAGTATGAAATGAGGATCTGGTCCTGCAGAGCAGTTAATCAGGTATTTAATTTTTGTACACTGAGTTGTAACAAAGAGCTGCTCTCAGTCTGCAAATGCCCCATTAAATCATATTTAGGAAAAAAGTAAGAATATGTGAGCAGGAACAAGTGTGTCCTCCAAGGATTTCAATACTCTAACAGATTTAAATGCTTGACTTGGCTGCACAAGGTCATCTCACCACTGAATTCCTTTTTAAATACAGGCCTCCAATGGTACCTTTTATTTAAAGAAAGATGTTGCAATAGCTGTACATGTTCAGCTTGGCTGAGGTGAGGCAGTTGTGCTGATCAATTCATGCCCACAATTCATCTTTTCTTCTTGGCAAACGAGCTCAGCTTTATCAAGGTAACTTCCAGACAAGGGACAAGGTCAGATGTTGCCGTCCTGACAAGCAAAGGCAAGATTTCCCAGGGTCTGCTCTCTTTGTTTGCTGTGCCACTTTATTCACGCAAGGCACGAGGCAGAGGCGTGGGTTTGAGCCTTCCCCTTGTTGAGGAAGCAGTTTGGGCTTGGGGACTTTCCCCAGCGTTGTTGTCATCAAACTCTGGCACCTTTCCTTGCTTTAGTCAGCAAAGAGCCATGAAGGAAGTCTGGGAATGAGCAGGGCACTCCCTGGGAACACCTTGGTCCCACCTCACTCCGAGCAAGGACTTTGCTGTGAAACCACCTCAGGAGACGCCTCCTTCCCAAAGCAGAGTTTCCCCACTTTTGGGCACGTCGCAGAACAAGACCCTACACTGCTAACTACAGGATTTAGGGGTTTTAAAAGC
The DNA here is from genome assembly GCA_013397055.1 of Pachycephala philippinensis. Lineage (NCBI taxonomy): Eukaryota > Metazoa > Chordata > Aves > Passeriformes > Pachycephala > Pachycephala philippinensis. The sequence goes on from VWZT01008935.1 coordinate 233,862, forward strand.
TGAAGTTATAGGTTTTATTTCTGCATTGCTTTACATCTTCTTCTGTCAGGCACTAAATGACACCACCAAGGTGGGAAGCTTCAGCTCCTGGTGTTCCTGGGTGTCTCATCTTTCGTGTGCTCAGTTGGTATTGCTCCCAGAATGTAACACTTACATGTCCACTCCCACACATGCATAAAAATAAAATGGAATGTCTAAAGCAGTAGAACAAATGTAACTGGAGTCTTGGTATTTAAATTCATCTTTCTAAGTTTTTTTCCCGTATAAAAATTAAGATAGTTGTTTGAAGAAATTCAGTTTTCAAAGAGCGAAATGCCATCATTTATTACACAGACAAATAGAATCTTCTGCTTTTTCCTTGGTTTAGGTAGACCAACAGAGTTATCTGAGTTTGACAGGAAAAAAGGTGAGGGGATTTTGATCTTTGGGAGCTACTTCACATTAAAAATGCTGTAACATGACAGCTGATGCATAGATTGATTTCCTTGTTCCCCAGTTAGGAGCCTTCCACTGCCAACCCACCAGTAATGACAGAAATGCAACAGTGCCATCTCTAGGACAGACTCACTCCCCTTTCTCGTGGGATCCTTCCCACCCAGTTCTGGTTTCATTAGTTTTTCCACAACATCATTTTCTTTGTTCAATTAGAAAAGCAAAATATTTGCATTACAACACCAAAGTATTTGAACAGTTCTGCTAGAATATTTTCAGTTCGTTTTCTTCTAGCATGTTTTTAATTTTACTCAGTATTGGTAAATTTTCATTTAAAAATCTATTTTTTAAAAACAAATTTCAGAGTTACGTGATGATAATTTTTATTAAATATATGTTTGCAAATAACTATAATCTGGGACTTGATATATGAAACAATATTTATTAAAGAAAAAATAACCCATAAACTTTGCATTAATTCAGTGAATGCAAGTATCAGCACTAACTTGGTTAGGTTTGAATTTTCAGTTTTCTACAGTGTGTACTTTATTTCAGAATTTCTGGCACAGATTTAGGAAAGTTTTGATGCTCATTATCTATGTATGTCCAAGTATGCTCCTGAAATGCTCTGCCACGTGCTTTATTCAGGAATGGCGTGGATTTCTGCTCTAGGCACTGCTCGATTAAAAACGTTCATTTGCTTGAAAATGCAAATGCATACACAGACCAAAAAGAGAATTTGAACCTAGGAAATGTTTTCTGCAGAGTAGATGATAATCCAAATAACCTCTCATTTAATGTTTTTGGGAAGAAACAAACTTTGAGGGAATTCTCTTGGCGGAAGATCATTTCTTACTTGATTCTGTGGCTGAAGAAGTTGCTCTTGCAGCTTTGCAGACAGTGTGCTCAATGAAATCCTGGAATTCCTCTTTCATTCCCTGCCCTAATCCACATCCAAGAACAATACGTATTCCTTACTGTGCCTCATCTTGTCATTTTTATTTCCAGAAAGGTCATGAGAGAAAGATTAATGAAAGGAATGTTGTCTCAGAGACCCTACAGAGGAAGCATAGAGTGAGGCAATAGAGGGACAATCAAAGGGTGAGACCAAAGAACTCTTTCCTAGGTTCTTTTAAACAAAATGTCTTAAGAAACAATGAACTGTAAATATTGTATGAGACATCTTCTATAGTCTTAACATATACAAAATGTGCTTCTGGATCACTACCATTTTCCTTTCAAATCATGCCAAAGCAACATTTGCTGCCTCTGCTCTGTACAGAAAATTCTGTTAATTTGTTCGAAGAATAAATATTTTTTAAAAATTGAATAAGTTTGTTATATAATACTTGGGAAATTTGAGAGCCAAAAGCCTTCCTATTTAAAAGCAAATACTACCACAGTTTATCTGCCTTCATTTTAAACACTTTCTGTTTTTAAAAACAAAAGACTTTGGTCATTTCAGCTCATCAGTCCATCATAATCATTTCCCAGTTAAACAAGGACTATGGAATATTCTTGTAGCCTTTCTTTCCTTGGAAATAAGAAAAGAAGGAATTGTTTATGCTTCACCTAACTTTTTCCTGCCTTTTTCCTTTAGAAAACTACAGCATATTGTTTTATCTTCAAAAGTTTCTATTTCTCCTCCCTCCTTTTATCAACACTCTCTTCAGCGAAAAGACTTTTTGTTTTCTGCCATCAGTTGAGCCAGAGACTACTTCAGTCTTCATTTACTCTTTCATGTTGAGCCTTGGGGTCACACTCTCTTCTCTTTTCTTTTTTTATCTTTTTTTTCCCCATACAATCCAAGGGGATACATTTTGTTCCTGGTCACTACCAATACCAGGTTGTTGGATCAGAGAGCTGATGCCCCTCATTAACTCATCTCTTGTTTAAAAACACCACAAAGAAAAGGCAGGAAAAGTACAGTCTTTAATCTTGGATCTCCTACCTGATCTTAAGGAGGTAGGGAAAGATAATTCAGTATTATTTTGTTGTAGGGAGTCCTGGTTTCTGGTGTGGTGACTTATGACCACAGCTCTGTGTGACAGAGGTGAGCTGCCCAGACAAATCCTGTCTTGTGCCTTTAGCCAGACCTTGATACAGGTCCAGTTGTTTATTGTGGATGTGGAGAACTTGGAGCACTTCAGGCATTAGAAAAGGACAATGCTGATTTCCTCTGCCTGAAGGATTACATTAATATCTTCTGCCAGGAACAGATTAAAGTGTTGGGAATACAGATGTGCTGTAATGAGCTCAATAAAACAGAATTATTCTATGCAGTGTTCATATATTAGAATCACTCCTAACTACCATTTTAATGTTACTCTGGCTATGTGCTGACAAGACTTGTCCACAAAATGGATGAGTTAATTGTTCTTGTAATTGTTTTATTTCTGAACTGGAGTTCCTTCCAGACTTCACCACTCTTTCATGACTCTATGCTTTCAGCCTCGTGCTGACCGATGTGTGTCTTTGGAAGCCTCGTGGCTGATCTCTGTCTATAATCTCGTATCTTTCCAAGCTGACAGTTCTGCTTCTACCGTGACACTTTGTCCATGTATTCAAAATGTTTCTGCACAACATCTGTCCCCGTTTTTTCCTTCATCTTTTACTCCAAACCAAGGGCTCGTTTGTCACTTGGTTCCGTGCCGTGTTTCCATATGCACCGCGATGATTAGCGGTGCGTGCAGAGGCAGGAGCAGCCAAGCTGTACCTGAAGGAAACATTTGTCCACGTTATTGACGGGAAAACGTTGTTTGGACAGCTCTCCAAATATATTTGTGCTTAATTGCCTTGAGAATTCTATTTCTGCTGTCAGCTGGCATCGGAGGAGCTGCCCAGGGTGATGAAGTCACCTGAGATTGGAGGTTGGGAGCTGATGAAGGCAGGGGCTCGGTGGCTGTGCCCAGGGGTTTGGGCTGTGAGCTCTGCACACACCTGGAGCCCCGCGGAGGTGCCAGCTCTGCCCACGGGGGACTCTGTGTGACAGAACGAGCTCCCTGCCTTCCCTGGGTGCACAGGTTTTACAGGGATTTGGGGGACAGGATGGGGCAGGTCCTTCCTGGCACAGCTGCAATGACTGGACAAATGAACAATGATTTTTAAATACTTTGGTCATTGTCAAACCACGACATCATCCACATAATCTTGTACCTCAGTAAAGCAGACAGTGACTGTGGCATGTTTGTATAGCATCCGTGGGGTGATCCTTCTAAAATGTGTATTTTCGTTATCTCCCTCTTCTCCAGAGCTTCCAGGAATTAGTTTGGAGGACAGTGTACCAATTTAAGCACCTAAATAGTGTCATGTGAGAGTTAATTAAAAATTAGATGTAAGTGTTAAGTGGAACACAGAGAAAATTTGGTGAAATGTGTTCAAGTCTCTTTGAGGCACCTGTGTGATATTTACAGTATTATATTTGCAAATCTATGTAGTGCTTATCACCCTGCTGTGTCCACTCAGTCTCCTTTGCACAAGAATTTATAGGTTTTTACTGTATAAAATGCTTCTTCAATATCAGGATGTTCTGCTGACATAAGGCTGATACTTTCAGGTGAAATACTCATATTCCGTTAGTAATTTGAAAGTATAAAAGAAATACATCTAAAACATTGCAAATAAAGCTACACAGTGCATTCTGCTGACATAGATGAATGCAAAACTCAATTTCTTACTCCTTGTCTTGCATGCAGCATATCCTACATTGGATTCCACTATAATATTTCAGGTTGTCAAGTTCTTCTAAGGTCTTGCAGGCCCTTTGAAGAGGAGAGGGAAACATTCTGTACTTGCAGTTTTATTTCACATGTGGAATATGCCTTCAAAATCTCCACGCTTTAATTTCACAATTTCAATACATATAAGAGACGTCATCCATGAAGGGTATTACGTGTCTTTCAAAAGTGTGAAGGACCCATAACTCAAAAGACCCTGAGGTATAAATGAATTATGAAGGACTTTCTCATGAGTGAAAGAAATGTAATCACTCTTCAGGGGTGAGGTATTTTATTAACTCCACGAATATCCATTTTAGTCTCTTTAAAAAACATCAGAAATAATATCTATTTAAATCCTGGTGTGTGTCCTAAAGGGAAAAGGTGAAAAAATATGTTGGAATCATCAAAATATCTCTCGGTCCCTTTATTTAATTTTCACTTTCCTGAACACGATGACGGAAAGAGTGGATTAACTGTGCTTCTCCTGAACTGCTAAAAGCCTGGGATGGGCCATGGAGTGACATGGAAAAGAGGAGCTGTGTTTTAAAAATAGTTATCGTCACAAAATCCCCAGAAAGATTACTTGTTAAAAAAATTGAGCTGCTTTCTGAGGTAGATTAGAAATTAGCTATGTTGGTCTAGATAAATTTAGAAGCACTGATAAATTTACAATTGATTTGGTTTTTTTCTTGGCTTGATTGTAATTTTGTTTGTTACAATAATAGGGGGGCATTCAACTATCTGTAGACCCAAAAAGATCTATGACCTTACTGCACTGAAGAATTTAAATGATAACTTTAAATGTCATTCTACGGACAGGGAATGTAAAGAACATTTGATTGATGGGTGGTGGATTGGTGTCAGAGTCAGAAATAGATCCCAGGTCTCAAGTATCTTCATCCAGGACATCACCCACCAGGCTACACTTTTAGACCTCAAAACCGAACTCAATCCTTGCAGATATTAAGAATTTTACAGAATGTAGAACATGTTTCACCTTTGACATTAGGAGAAGTTGCTTTTGCTCAGTAGTGGATGGAACTGATTTTAACTGAACATAACACAGAAATGTTTCTAAAAAAAGTGAATGTGCAAACAAGTGATTCATGAAGGTCGTGAATTCCATAATCAGAATTTCTGGAAAGATCTTAAGGAGTTCTGCTGTTCCACAGTACTTCATGAATCCCATGGTGTTCTGCAGTTTTGGGAATCAGGCCTTTAAATGTGCATTCCCAAGCTGGGAGTAGTTTCCCAGCATTAAACAATTTAATCTACACGGTGAGGTGACATCTCCTTCAGGAGTGTTACCAGCCCTGTGGAGAAACATTCATCCTACTCTACTTTACCCAGCACTTTGTACATCAGTACAAAATAACACAGAGTGAGTGTAAACCTGTCAGGCACCCGATTTACATCTGATTTGTAGTAAAAATAAAACCACAACAGAGCAATGAAATCTATGGCAGCTTTCAAAGCACCCATCCTACGTCACACCCAGTGTCCACACCGGGCAGTGCTCACACGAGTTCCTCCTGCCTGGCAGCCACCTTGTGCTGAATGAGGGGGTCACAAAATCCCCAGAAAGGGCATTAAGCATCTCTAAATCATCTCCTCACTCTCAGTCTGGCTAAGAGTGTGTTGCAGACATGATTTACAACCTTTTGTACAATCTGCGCGGATTAGGAAGAGGAATCTTCATAATTATATAAGCTTGCTGTTATTTAAATATTTACCAACATTAAACACCAAAGGGGCTGTGCAAATGATCCAGGGGATTCATATTGTTCTAAGCTAATATCCGTTGTACAATATTATGCAAATTGTGTAAACTTTATTCGGTTGCCTCTGCTCTGAGCAGCGTATCCCAAGGCAGCTATTCACTAACTTGAAACAGATAAAGTTTTAATAATAAATAGTGATGATGAATAAGTTAGAAAGTTTGTGCAGTGCTAATGTAGTTGTTGGCCCCAGGGTAGTTTATTAGATAAACAAGTAACATTTTATAAGTTGCCTGCACATAAGTGGCTTTTGTTTTCCAGGAAATGTTTATATGATAAATTATTTCAAAACATGAGGTGTTAACAAACAAATTGTATTCACTTTCAATTTGCCACCACTTTCCTGAGACGTGATTTAAACACCAAAATTTTACTTTATCAAAATGACAGTAACGTGAGAAATTAAACTTTGCTATGGGATGAGGGGAAAATGCAGTTTTGCTAAAGCAAGGGATAGAGCTGTAGCTCTTTTCATTATTATTCAGGGCATTTCCAGGACTTAGGCTCTCACAGACAGTAAAAACTAGATAAAACAGCCCAAGGAATACAGGAGTCCCAGTATGCCCACGTTATACTTCTGGCCACTTGGCACTATGGACCTGTGGAAGATCAGCTGAAAGCATTTCTATGATTGGGAAAGAAATCCTGCTAAGCCAAAAGGGAATGAAGCATAAACAGGTTTATTTAACCAGCACACTGCAATGAAAAACCAGCCAAATCTATTAATGACTCTTTCCACTCCATGCAGTGCATCCCTGACCCATCCAGGGCTCTCTTTTTCTAAATACAATTTGAGCATCTGCATTGTGGTTACATTCAAAATCCCACTAATGACACATCAGCTCTTAACAAACTCAAATCACCATCATTTGGATCTCTGCTGATTTTTTTTTTTTNTTTTTTTTTTTTTTTTTTTTTTTTTTTTTTTTTTTTTTTTTTAATGTAAATAACAAAACAATTTGATATCCTTTCAGGGAAAGAACAGATGGTGCACTGGTGAGGAGTGCACTCTCATTACATTTCCTTGGATTTTGCAGCATTGGGCTGTGGCCTGCCTGGTTATTGCTGCCCTGCTGGGAGTCACTCACAGCAACATTTATGGCATGGGACACGGCTGCAAGGTTTTTTGGGAAAAGCCTCTGCTTCTCTCTGTGTTTGCTGTCTCATTTGACAGCATCAGTCCCAAATCCCCTTCTTTTCTCCCACCCCGTGGCTGGATGGATTCAGAATTGCTGCAGAATTGTCAGGAATATAAAGCCTGCAAAACAAATCACAAAAACAAATCGGTTGGCATAGGGTTTAATGGTTAGAATTTTGCACTACAGGAGACAAGTTTCCCATTTCTGTCTCTTCCAGTTCCTTACCACTAGTTAAGATAAGTCACTGGAGTGCTGGTTGGTTCAAATAATTGGGGGTATTTTTAAGAAATATGTAGCAGAAATCACATTTCAATTTTAAAGAAAATACTTTTAGACTCTTAGATGAGAAGTAGCATAAAAAAGCCTTCTTTTGGCTGTACATCAGCACACCTGTGCTCCAATTCATTTCAGAATGAAGTATAAAAAATATAGGCAAAAAGATAGGCAAAAATAAGAGGAAATCATAGATTAAGATTTTAACACTCAGAAATTGTTGGAACTTCATAGACCTTGGGCATAGTTTTTAGAACAGTGAAAAGGACAGAGGAAACTTTAATGAGCTATCTGCTCTCTATTCCCCCAAATTAATTTGATCATTGAGGTATTTGTTTTATGGGATCCCACATGCAGCCTGCACTCCAGCTATAAGAAAACTCTTTTCTCACACCCCTATTCTGCACTGAGGTAAAATTCCTGATGTTCAAATTTTTGTACACAAAGAGAGTAATGTTTGCTTTAAAAATTAGCTGTAAGATTTCTACGAAAGTAAGAGCAGAAATTGGTTTTAGAAATTTTATTTTTTAAAAAAACACCTAAGCAGTTGAGGAACTTCCTACGAGGTCTTCTAGAATATCACTGGAGTGCTTGTCAAGTGTCTTTCTCCTGTTTGAATTTTCCACACTGGTGGTTGTTGCTATGATACATCAAACCCTCTGGTAGCAACAGGATTCATTTCATGGGCAGGAGATCCCGTGGCAAAGACTTATCAGAGCGGGAAATTAGAAAGATGCTGTTCCTGAAAGCCATTAGCATGAGAATGCACTTAAATATAATTTAAAATTATTTACCTTCAGAAGAAAATAGAAACACTTTAGATAAAAGTCTAGCAGAAACCATCCAACTTGTTGTACTTTTAATGTGAGTAGTGGAAACCATCTTTCACCATATCTTTGCTGTAGACGAGCATTAAAATTTTCTTTAGAAAAGGCTACATATCCAAATTGGTTTAGTTCAGACCTTCTGGAAGCTGAGTATCTGCTCTGATGAAAATGGAAACTAATTATGCACTTCCCCCTACATTCTTGCAACATTAGTCTTTGTTGGTAAAAGACGTATCGCTTTCATTCATCCATCTTCCACATCCTCCCAAACACATTAAAATACTCAATTAAAGTCCTTTATTTCTAGAGTGAAAGGTCCATTAGTTTGCAAATTTCTGCAGAACAGCTGAGCATACTTTTGTTTTGACATTTGAGAAAAAGATGTTCTTCAGGAGATAATGAACCAGATCCTCAACAGATATATGTCAAAATAATAGTTTGGGATGAGCAGAAGAGAGAGAGAGGGGGTGACATGGATTGGGGAAAACAGCGTTTTTAGTGAAATTAAAATGGAATTAAAAAGGTTAAACAAAGTGAGTAATGAATTTGCAGCAGAACCAGCAAAAGATTACTCAAGAGAGGGCCATCCATAACAACCTAAATCTCTACCTCAGAACCACTGCATTTTACAAAAGTCCTCACAGACTCCAAGATGTGATCCCAATGTCTGATTTCTGCTTTGTGACCCCAATCCTCCTCTTGTTAGGTCCCCAGTAACATTGTGTGTGTTGGATTTATCCAGAATTGCAGTTCTAGGAATCATTATTTGGTGATGTCTAGCAAGGAGTTGACTCATCCCCGAGCCAAACCATAGATCTCATGGTTTGTGAAGGTTATAATTTCCCAAGAAATAACATAATTATGTAAAGTAAACATATGCAGCTTGTATAGGCCATGCCATGAACTTTGTGCTTATAGAGACAAGATGAAGCTAACAAAAAACTGCAGAGTTCTTTTTCCCTGTAAGAGTTAATTAATTCCACTTTCGTCCTGCAAACAAAAAAGTTATTTTGTTTTTTGGGGGGTTTTTAATGTAAAATATTCCATTCTCTCAATGGTCTCAATGGTAGGAGGTTATTTAGACAAATTCTCTGGGTCCTGGTTTGCACAAGGCTCCTGAACTGCACCAAGAGAAAAGAGAGTTTACAATCTTCTTCAGAGGATTTACTCAGTACTCCAGATTTGGGATTAAAATTCACATTGTTTCCCTTAGTGAGGTGCTCTCTTGGAACAGCTGATAAAAGATCAGTTAATGCTGTGTTAGCTGTAGTATATAAATTGAATAAATCCCTTCCATAATTGCTCCCTTCTTTCAAACAAACGGAACATGCCCACCCCTCAGCACCTGACACGTGCCTTAAGGCTCTGTTTTAACAGCCTCCCTGTAATTTGCATTTAGCAAGCATCAGCTGGGACAGGTTTTGTATTTGGAAATACCACAAGTAGACTGGATAAAAGAACCAAGCTAGGGTAGCACCTCTCACCAAAGGCACTGCAATAAAACCTGCGTTGTGGCACTAACCTACAGCACAAGTGTTTAAAGCCAATTTATCAGGTACAGATGCTTAACTTACTGGCCAAACCCTTGTTTCCTGGAGCTTATACATATTCCTTATACATTAAAGGAACAGATCAGTGCATGAAACTGGTATGATTTACTTTACAATCTTTATAAATTCAATTATCACAGCTGCTTTCATAGAGTCCCTGATGCAGAGGAAGATATTCTGTAATTTTTGACTGGGATCTCTCTCAAAATACACTGGCCTCTCCAAACATGCCTGTACACGCACAGAGGGAGAAATTCGAAAGGCAATGTTTTGTGAGAGAACCTGCTGAAGTTGTGTTTGGAAAGGTTGAAGAGAAAAAAAAAAAAATTACTTGTTAACCTTACATAGATTTCAGCATATACTGGATAAAATATTGGTCGCATATCTTTTGTGAGTGTTTCATTACAGCTTCTTATCTTCAAATGATTGTTTCTTAAAAAGACCTTTTTATTTTCCCATTGGAAGGTACATGTGCATTATTCCTCTTCCAGTATTCATGCCTCTGCTCCCGTGGTGTGCACAAAAACTGTGGTCTGGTACTTGTAAAGTGCTCCTGTGATAGCTCTGGAAAAGCCCAGAAGGGCCTGACAGTTGTATTTCCCACCAATAGATCATCCATGAGTAGATTAAGATGAAAATTAGTCCATTACAAAATTATAATGTCACGGTGAGAACAACATCCTTTTGTGCACGATAAGCTTGGAGCATCTGTCTGATGTGGAAGCTGCAACCCACGGCCAATCACTGCAGAAATCTGTGCTGAATATTAACCGAGCCCAAGTGCTTCCTCCTGGGCTATGTGTAAATAAATGATCACAGTATTAGGCTTCAAACAATCCGACTTTAGAGAAGAGAAAATAAAGGCCGTGTAATGCTGACACACAAACATTACAAAAGGCTCTTGGCTCAACTCAGATGCAGCCTTTTTGCTATTAAACCAAAATAACTCACAAAAAATCGTTAGTGGAGCACTGGTCCCTGGTGGCTTCAGTAAGGCTCTAAGGGCTCTCTGAATAATTGATTTTTTTTTTTTTGGTTCAGCTGCCAAACAGGGAAAAATAAATTCTGCTCGAATTGAGCCTAAATAAAACTTTTTTTTTTTGTTAACATGGAATACTGAAAAAAAAAACTTTTATTTCCACTCATTAATGTTCGTTCAAGACTACTTGGGCCCAGATTTTCAGTGCTTTAATCTCTACTCTGCCTCCAGAGCTGAGCATGGAGCAGGACACTGAAAAGTGGACAAGAAGGGGATAAGCACCATGTCAAGAGGATGTTGGAATGATGAGAAATGTGAGTGTAGGCAGGAAAATGGGAGCAGGTGACCTGTGAGACTACAGACAGGCTTAGACAGAGCTGCACAGAGGAGCAGCTTAATATTTTACTGTTTTCTTCTGTGCTTTGTTATTATTTTTATCTTTTGAAAAGCATGAATTACCTTCAGAAGAGGCTGCATCATATTTGGATGTTGCAGCCTTTTGTTCTCAGTATTAACTGGCTAATTCTTGCTGCTGTATTGATCCTGGACCTGAGCTGATCCCGGGCTCTAACACTGCAGCCACTGAAGTGTTGTCATTGCCAAAAGTGATGGTTTTTGTGTACTCAGAGCTACAGGCACTTAATATAACCTGAAAATGTCAATGCAACATCGGTGTGGAAAAGAGGACTGCCATCAAGTTATTGATTAATTTGCTGCATAATTTTGAAGCCAATTCTGAATAGATTTACTCAGTTCATTATTTCAGGTACAAACGATGACAAGAGTATCAAAAAGGTCTAGATGTGATTGATTTCTGGAAACTCCTCTACTGAGCACTCCAGGTAGTCCATTGCAATGACAAGCTGTTTTCTAGGGCTGTCTAAATAGCAGAAATGATGGCATTAACAGGATATCTCCCTTTACTGCAATTGCTTCATGATATAAAATTTGCTCCCAGACAGTTTCTTTTAACCAGGTGATCAGAAATTCATAGCCTTTGGTGTAAATAGTGAAAATGGCAACAATCATAATCACCTCTATCAGAGGATTGCCTGTCCACACAGCCATATTCTCATTTTGATGGTACTGGAACAAAGTAGAGACAGAGAGGTTACCAGAGGGAGGTTAAAGTGGCACTGGTTTGGGGCTTTGATTGATCAGAGACACGTGGCAGCTTCTACCTTCAAGGCTCTTCTGTCCCCAGTAGAGAGAAAACCTCTTTATCCTTCAAAGTGTTGCTCTTCTGAAAAAGTGACTCTGCAGGGAAAACTCTACCTTCTTGTTTGAGGAGTTCTGAAACTAGCTGAAAGGCAAAACATCTCTGTCCTTCCTTTTTAATACCAGGTTTGAGAGAACATTACATGGAAAAATGCACATTTCTGAGCCAGCAAACAGAGAAAGGCAGATTATCAAGCTGGCCTGGTTTGATCCGAGCCACAAAACTGACAGTCGAGAATGACTTGCTGTTCACTGCCTTGCAGTGTTTACCTAATGATATTTGCACGGTTAGGGAGTTATAAATTAATATCAAGCCTATTATGGGATTTTACAGTACAGTCCTTCCTTCCTGTCTCCCTCCCTCCCTCTCCCCCTCTTCACCTCCCACTGTTGACTCTCACAGTCCTGATAACTTCCAGGCACTCCTCACTCTAGATCCTGAGAGGATCCCCACAACTGTTCCCAAACCTCCTCGGGCACACCCCGCTGTGAGCCTGGATGATTCCTATCACTGTTTTGTGTTCGTTATCTGTGTGTTCCTCTGCACTCGATAACACACACAATTTCTGCTGGCTGGGGAGCACTGCCACAGTGATTGTCACCTCTCAGCAGCACCTCAGGAACACGTCAAACCCGAATGTTCTCGCCAGCCCCAACAGGCTCTTTCCATGCTATGACATCTCCTCTGACACCTCTCTGCACAGCAAATCCTGTGGGGCTCCCACCACCTCACCTCCGGGGCTGTGCAGGCTCTGCCCCTCTCCTGCTCCTGGGGGAAGCGAGCACGGAGCTGGGAATTCCATGGGCAGAGATGCATTTCTGTGGGTTTGATACAGAGAAGCTGACAAAGTGTTACCGGTACTGATTTTGGCAGACAGGGAAGAATTCTCAAGCTGTAAGAGGAAAACAGACCAATAGGTCAGCGATTGCCTCATTCCAGATACATCGATATCAACAATAAAATTCCTTTTAGGGTCATCTACAAGTTTTTGTATTAAACAGCAGATAAGCCTCTCCTTTAGGGCTGTGTTAGAGGGGATCTTCCTGCAGCCAAACGCTAAGTCACAGTGATCACTCCCATGAATATTGCATGTTGTTGGTTTTAATTAACAACCTGCAAGACTTAAAGATCCTCCTCAGCAAAAAGCTGCTGCTTCCCAACATCCTGCTCTTCCTCACTTCCCCACTCACTTTCACCTTCCTCTTCTGTATAGAGGAACGAGTCAAAAAGGAAAACTACAGCACTTACGTGAGACTGAGACAAATCTTTGTACTTTGCTGGCTTATTCCAGATCTCTTACACAAACGAAAGGACTTTTTGGAAGTTATCCATAAAACCATAACTTTTTCTTCTCTTACAAGATTTCACTTGAGCAAAACTAGAACTAAATGCAACACAGAAAAACAAATAAACTGGAGGGAAAGATGTATCTGAGAACAGAAATAGAAGCTGAAGATTTAGACCAGTCTAAGTTTGGAAGCTGTCATTCCTTTTTTTCCCAACCAGCTCAAAGTAAATGTTACAACATTTATGTGGCTGCCAAAGAAAATCAAATATCAAGAGTGGAGGGAAGGTAGAGACAAAGGCAAACCCAGGCTGTTTAGGTTCAGACTCCTTGAGCATGGGTGGTTTTTCTACACTCACACAACAGCTCGTGTGATAATGTTGGAGCTCCCTAAAAAGTCCTACCCCAGCACAGCACAGATTGTCAAAAAGTATTTTCGCCAAAATTTTTACCCCACGTGGGAATCTCTTGCAGTTTCCTCGAAACCCAAATTTTACTTATCACTTCCCAGACTGTAACATCCACAGCAGGAAGTGAGCATCAGCCAGTCCTAATTTCTAAATTTACTTTTCATTCAGCTGGTATAAAGTTTTGCATGGTGGCCTTTCCATGTCATAAATATTAAATGTTAATGTGTAAGCTCCATCTGGAAGACTCTTCATTCTCAAATTCTCAGCTCTGTTTCCTCACATAACAACCAATAACAGAGATCATTAAATAAGATTTTTATTTAGGAACACTGAGAATGTAACCTAGAGTAGGAGCAATATGCAAAAAATTAAAAAGTAATGTTTTATTGACCATTTTTTTTATTGCTGCTTATCTATGAAGAAATGAGAAGATAAAATCAGTAGAGTAGTAAAACAACTTCTACGCTAAGTGTATTGCTGTAAAAAATTTACTTTTTTTGTGTGCCTAAAGTATAATAAGGAAAATATGAATATAAAACATTTCCTACCGTCTTCTCCAGAGTTGCTTACTGTAATATGGAGCTTTCAATTTCTTATGGTGCTGTTTGACACTGATTATTCCCCTTAGAATGTTCCATTATGCTCAGTTTTCTTTGCAAGTGTGAAAGAGATGTAAAGTCTGTTGTTGTTCACCGTAAATTGTATTCAAATTCAGCAGCATCCATTTATAATCACATTTACAGAATGAATTTCATTCTGGGTGATCCAAATGTGTTTTTCCAGACTTTTATATCACGAAATGTAGAATGCAGCCCCCTTCACGTGGCTCGTTGGGCTGTTTGGGGACATCCAGCAGTGTCACACGTGTGGCTTCAAAGGGAATCTGAGTGTCCAGTGCTGTGTCCTGGGATGTTTGGGAGGAGGATTTGGTGCTTCATTATTTCCCAGAGAACGTCTTTCTAATAAAGGCATTAATAAATCTTTAGTGGTGATGGGAATGAGGGTGGGACTTCACAGCAAGGTCTGAACTCCCACAGCTCACTGCCAAAAAAAGCAGAGACCTGATCAAATTCTGAATATCAGCTGCAATTTTTTGGAGGTTTTTGTTTTGGGAGGGGGCTTGGGAGATATTAATAGTGATATTGTTTCCTCATTGTTTATCAAATATTATATCTGTAATTCTAGAGGATTTCTCCAAGCTGTCTTTCAAAATATTTGAGTGTACAAAATACTTTTATATACAAGCCCATAGACAGTTCTTTTGAAAAATGGGGCTAAATACAGGCGTGTGTTAGCTGTGGTAACTGCTGTGTTGAGGAATCCAGTCCCGCCATCAGCTGTCTTTTTAATTCATACATTTCTCATCTATTGTTAGTTACATTTTTTCTAAACGTTTTCTGTTCCTCCCTGGAGCAGCTGTTGGGTTTAAGTTACATCCCATTTCCATCACGCAGGACACGTAACTGTGGCAAACCACACTGCACCCATCAAGCTGATGTTTACCTGAAGGCCTGTGAATAGATTTTGTCAAGATCCAAAGTAATTACTTTGTAAAGTTCATTTCCCACCCCGCATCTCTTTTCTGCTGAATAAATATTGCAAGAGGATGAAATATGGACGGGTTGTTTATATCCATCACTTTTAAATATTAGTGCTCGGCTTATGCAGCTCTTTGTTGTGTAAAAATCATTTGGATACATTATTCCAAGTTGAATAACAGAGTATTTCAGATTAAGAACTAAAGGAAGCCTCTCTTTGTCATCTTGTATTGAATAAAGCAAAGGGAAGGGACAGTCTATTAATTTTAGGGCTAATATATCCTCCCTCTAAATGGCTACACCTTGTAAACATTTTTGTTAACAAATATTATTAAATTGCATATCTGATTCAAACACCTATTATGCTTTATTAAAGTAAATATACTAAATTACCTGTAGGGGTACATAATAACACATCATTTCAGACAATACCCATTTGAAAATTACATTCCATTCCTATTTAAAGATTACTTGGGAATGTTACTTTTCTTCAAATTTTTGGGTGTGATTTCATTTCTGAAGGCACATGAATGCATCCATGAGCAGTGTGTAGTGAAGTTTTCTTTGTGCTATACTATGGAAAAGCAGAGGGAGGGGATTGGGGAATTTTAATTATGGCAACTTTTTTCCATCTTTTTGGAGCCACAAAATGATCAGAAATTATGTGGTAGAAAAACTTTCTCACAAAACACTAAGGGTGCTTCGAATTCATTGTGCTGTTGTTTTGTTTCCTCTACCTACTCTTATTCTAATAAGATTGGAATTGTCTTACTCTTCTCCATGGAGTAGTATTTCTTTGTATTTGGAAAAGAAAGCTGACATACCTGCTTTTTTTTTTTTTTTCTTTTTTTCATGCAGAATTCCAGCATGATGTCAAGTTTCTTTTCACTTTAACTGAGATCTAAATGAAAGTGTCACAGTAAAACTGATCCTACAAGGTTTGTAGTGAGTTGTCCTTTTTTTCCTTCCCTCCAAGCTAGATATTGGTGTCTAGGGTAAAAATAAAAATGCCACTGGGTGAAGGCCAGGAGGATATTTTATGTATGAAATTGCTTCATAAACAGTTTCAGAGAGATTTTCAAAAACCCCAAATCATGGAGGATTTTGCACGTGTTCTGTCTTACAACAAAAGGTTCATCCATAACATTTGTTAACCTAGGCTGGTGTGACAAATTCAAAGTGTTTGAAAGTCTCTCAGGACAGTTCTTTAAAGTGTGTTTTGCTCTCTTTTTCATTAAAGAACCAGGCTTATGTTTGAAGATGAATCCTCAGCTGGAAAGTTGCTTTCAGTTTTAAATGGAGAATTGACACTTTTTCTTCAATTAGGTTTTGGCTGCAATCCATCCTTGTCTATCAACCTTACCAGAACTCCAGTTGCCTCATCTCTTATCCTTTTCTTTTTGAAGACAAGGGTTTTAAATTAAATAAATAATGCATGACATTCAGGAAAAGGTAGAGTAATGTAAATTTTACAGCAAAGAGGGAGAATTTTTTAATTGGAAAGCGAAGAGTGCTGAGGAATGGTCTGTTAGAGCACTCTGTGCTTTCAGACTCTAAATATCCTCAGGGAAATTTGGAGCCTTGCCATGTTAGATATCCATATCCACAAATACAATTTTGTTTGCACAAGCATTAATTAGCAATTTTGGGAATGCTTTCAGCAAGGCCAAGGATTGACTGGAATACTGAATTTATCCCTTCCCATGAAGTGCTCTGTTTGGGGACAGAAAACACAATATACACATTTTTTACTGAGTTGGACAGGAGCCCAAAAAAATTATAGTTTTCAGTGGACTTTACGTTCAAGGTGGGTTGGATCTGATGGGTTGTGGTGGGACCTTCCACGACACGAGATATTGGGCAACAACTTCGAAGTTTGTGGGAATTCAGCTCAAGCTCTGAGTGCCTTAATCAGCCACTTCTTGCAACGAAAGGTGTGGAAAGAACAGTTATTAAATTGCCAGAAGGATTTGAGTCTTTCTTCAGCAAATTCTTTGCCCTTCATTGTCTTTCTCTCTCATATGAGTAAGCACTTCTACAGAGGTTAGGGGCAGCACAAAGCTAGAAGTGCCAACTCCACGGAATCCTCTCCTTTATTGTTAAACATTTCTGGAGCTTCTTGGATCGAGCAGATTTGGCTGAACCTCATTCAGAGAGTTCCTCATCTCAGCTGCTTCACTCACTGTATATCCATCTATCACCTGCTGTGTTTTCTGCTGACATATTCATCTGTCCAGCCTCCAGTGAAATGGTTTATCTTTCCTCATTACAAGAATTCTTATGGCAATAACATTCAGAGGAGTCTTTTACTGGGAAATAAAATGTAGGCTAAAATGTCACAGAACTTTATTAGACAATCTAAACTTAATTGCAGATGAGTTGATGCACTCATAAAAGATGATGCAATGTTTCTATTAACTCCAACATATGGTAACTATTCGTGGGAGGACAGCAAACAGAGATATCACTAAATGTTATTCTAAAATGGTCAAATTAGGAAGCTGGCTATTATTTTTTTAATAGTAACTTCAAATGTGTTACTAACTAGTGAGAGTTTACCTAACATCAGAAGTATTCGGAGGACTTTGCCCAGATAAAACTGTGGTAGGAATTTGATTACGCCTGTGAAGGCACTTGGTTATTTAGAATATTTCCCCATACTCTGTGATAGAAAGTGACAAAGAGCTCTGCTTCCCTGAAGAGTTTCAGGTCTTGAACAGAATTCCCTGCTTTCACTGAGGTTCAGGTGAGGTTTATTTAAATAATTAATTCTCCAGTAAATGATACTTGCTGGTAGAATATATTTCAGATAGCATAGTTTAATTATTTGTGCCATTACTGTTCCTATCTTTAGAAATTTTAGTCATAAGCCCTAACAATTAAATGATCTTTATTAATTACAGTACAAACTTTATTCTCTCCTGCTCTGATGCTGATCAGCTCTGTAGCCTCCCACTTTGCCCTGATGTGCAGATTAAGTGTGCCACGGTGACAGGTTAACTCAGGAGTTGTTCCCAGTTAATCACACGCTGCTAGAGACCATTGCACACAGACGAGTCCTGCCCTGGCAATTCCAACAAAGCACAGACAATTGTATTCTGTGTTTGCCTCAGCTAAGATATCAACTGAATAAAGAGAACTAAAGCCAGCTCCAAAGGCTGCAGTCAGTAGATGGTTAAGTAATTTCAGGGTTTTTCCTTCGTTGCCAAAAATCAAGATGGTTTCTGAAGACGTTTGAAGTCTATAAAGACTTGGCTAAATTACAGTTGTTCTACAGCAAGTGTGATATGCAGGAGAGGACTGGAAGGGTTCCAGGGAGCTTGTTTTCACACCAGAGATCCTTTCTAGGAGATGAAATCATACTGGAAGGGCAGTGTGCCCTGGAGGATCAGACACCCTGGTGTGAGTTCATATCTGACTCTGTGATTAGTTTGACGTTGCATAACATTTACATTGCCACCTCTTTAGGAGCTCTGATTAAAGCTCTGCAATTATATCACTGATGTATTCAGCAGAGCTGAGTATCCCAGTCTGAACAGATTGTGACCATGACACATTTCCAGTTCTCTCTTTGCTTACCCAAGTAGCCAAAGGACACCTTTAAAAGGTTTAATAGAGAACACCAGTAATGTCACTATGGAAACATGATGTTTTAGAAACTCCTACTTTAACAAAGCACCATCTTCCCTCACACAGCCAGGATTTACAAGTCTTGGCTGGAAATTCCCTGTAGTGTCCGTGAGAAGTATGGGATTCGGGACTGTCATAACTTTACAGAGCAGGACAAGTTATAGAACAGTGAAAAAGAATACTAAAGAATGTTGTTTCTAGCTGAATTATCAGATTGCTGAAAGTAATATTAATAAGAATTTGTTAAAAGTGAGTTACTAATGGTATGGGCAGGAGTTGATACAAAACAATAAGTTTAAAAGGAAAAAGAGAAAAAAAAATTACAAGTTAATGGATGGTGCAGGAAAAATGTCTTGAGAACTTATGCTGAGAAAGAGGACTGCACTCCCTCAGGCAGATGGTCAGCACAGAGGGCAAAGAGCCTCTGGCAGTTGCTGCCTGAAAGATTTATGCCCTTCGCTCCACAGGTATCATTCTCCTGCTGCCAGGGGCCAAGAACCCAATATCCACTTCCAGAGCATGTTTGTGTTGTCCCATGTTTGTTCTAGTAATACTTTATCATGTTATTTATCATGTCATCCTTCTCAAGAAATACTGTATTGGCAAAGTTGTAGCTCTTGAGAAGCACTTCCTGGACTATATATTCTTTAATTACTACAAATAAACCCCTTCAGTGTTCTGTGTTGCTGTGGAAAGAGATTAGAATTTTGTAGCCACTTTTTAAAAGTATTACCTTTAAGTTTATAAAACAATGTCCTCTGTGTAATGTATGATAAAATATTATGTGACCTGGAGTATAAAGCTTGAAGATTCTGCTTCAATTCACATGTGTTAGGGACAGGTGAGGCTGTTCTTTCTGCTTCTGACTTTGTGCAAAGGTCCTGGGAAGGAGCTCAGCTGCATTGGAATGAGCCAGGCCAGGTCTGGGCTGCTCTGTGCTCGTGTGAGAGGCTGGGAAGTTGTGCTTAATGAGGTTCTGGTTCATTAACCCACCTTGGGTCAATCAATGCAGGTCGGAAACGCTCAGGCTCAGGCGGGTTGTGTTAGCTGGGAACCAAACCAGGAGCTGTAGCTGTTATCAGATCACTTAACCCAGCACCAGAGACAAACTCCAGAGCTCCTGTAAAAAAGCCCAGCAACAGCAAACTCATTCAGACAGGGAACTCACTTGAGACTGATCCATATGAATAACAAGCAATTTTCCTTGTGGTGCAGCTGCATCTCTTCCAAGCAGTTGTTGTTTCTTATCTCGTGTGCACCTGGGGCATGAAACTGTGCATCACCACCACTCGGAGCAGATCAGGTTATGCTGCTGCCCCAAATTCTCAGACAAGTACCTGCAAACAGTTTGCTTGAAACTGGAAGTTCAGCTGTTCAGAAAAAACAGTGACACATATACAACTTGGTGACAAGTGATTAAAATCAGTGAAGCAAAGGCAAGGAAAAAAAAATCAAGCTGTTATTAATTTAAAGTGAGTTCAAAAAGCAGTTGCTAAATCTCTAGTGATTTTTTTGATACCTGTCCAGGCTACAGGTGGTTGGTAAGTGCTTATTAAAGCACCTGCTCATCAACTCAGTTTCCCATGATTTTAACTAAAAAATAAATTACTGCAATAATTTAAAATCAGTAACTTACTTTGTTAAAATGTTGTCCTGGTCTCAGCTGGGATGGAGTTACTCTTCTCCCCAGTATCTGTGATTTGGATTTGGGATGAGAACAGGGGTGATAACACACGGATGGTTGAGTTGTTGCTGAGCAGTGGCCAAGGATTTTTCATCCTCTCATGCAGCCCTGCCAGTGAGGAGGCTGGAGGGGGCACAAGAAACTGGGAGGGGACAGAGCCAGGCCAGCTGATCCCACAGAGCAAGGGGACATTCCAGACCATGTGGCAGCACAAGGGAAATCTGGCCAGGGAATGCTGCCCTATTAAACTGTCTCCATCTCCACCCATGAATTTTCCTTTTTTTTCCTAATTCTCTCCCCATCCCACTGAGGCAGGGAGGGAGCTGGGTGGTGTTCAGCTGCCTGTAGGTTAAACCATGATGAGCCTCCTGCCAGATGTTTCTGTACAATGATTTTTCCCAGAGTATGGAATAGGTATAACTTAATTTCACACAAAACGTGTTCATGTGTTCAGCTGAGGCTAATCCAGAGGAAAACAAAGGGAGGGAGATTGAAAGGGGAAAGCCCAGAATTTTCTATTGCTGAAAAATCCCTTTGTTTTGCTATTTCTGTAATCTTTATAGGAAGCTTTGCAAAGCTCCTGTGTGAGGTATCACACAAGAATTTTACAATCAGAACATTCCTGCTATTTGAGGTTTTCCTGGTGTCCAAGGCTTCCTGTCCTGCACTGCTCTTTAACCTGTTGCTGTTGTTTGTGAGTCTCAGAAGATCCCTCCTGCCTGCCTCCCCACACTCAGTTACCATCACGGCCCGTTTGACACGATCTATTTATTGCTTTTCCTCTCACCTGAACAGGAGATCAGATCTTCCATACTTCTTCCTTTCACAACTTGCAGAACACTAAATTAATTCTTTTCCCCTTCTAAAAGAGAATAAACTTTACGCCCAGTAGAAACAAATCAGGAGAATGGAAAGTACTGCAAGAGGTGTTTTCAAAGAAGCCAGAACCTTCCCCCTGCAGTGATGCCTAACTGCACAGAAACTGTAACAGGCAAATGTTCGTAGTTTTCTACTGGATTGTTTTATTAATTGATTCATCATTACAGACCTGGGGTACTGTGAGAAAGCAAAAAGAATAATGCATCTTGATGTTCCTCTGTGAGACAGGTGCTGGGCTGTCTCTGCCTGATATGCAAAACAGTGCCAGCAGGATGAACACCTAGAAAAGTGTCTCATTAATATAAAATGTATAATTAGAGTTGGTTCATTTATTTCAGGGGAAAAAAACATTGCTCCTAACAAAAACATATATTGCAAATTTTTTTTGTCAGATGTTGAAATTAGCAAAATAAAGCCTAGGAAACCCCCCAATTACTTCCCATGTTTGTCTTCTTTCCACTGTAAAAATGCATAAATCAACATATGGAATCAACAATTTTCATAACATTTGTAAAAATAATGTAAAGTTTCAGATTAAATCTTGATTGTTTAAAAGATAATTACAGAGGAAAGATATTCCAGACGTTTTTCTCAGCATTAGTGCCAGACTGCCTCTAAAATAAACCTGCTCTGATCCTGCTTTATATCCAAAGGGTAACACCCTGGGAGTCTCTACTTGCTGAAGAAATAAGAGTTTACTTTTTCCCCAGGAGAAAGAAAAGGGGAACAAATTATGACACAATCATTCAATGCATTCTCTTTTTCTCCTGGGCAGAACCATCTACTTGCTGACCTGCACTTCAGCCTTGTTTGTATTTATGCTGCAGGAGTCAGCAAAGCCTTCCTAGGGGCAGGGTCACATCCTCAATTCAAATTTAAATGTCATTCATAAATGGAAAGGGCATTTCACTGAAATGGAAGTAGGAAATGGTAGAGAAGGAGGGAAGTGATGGTAAAAACTAGAGGAAAATGGAGGTTAGGAAACACCAACTATTACAGCTTTAATCCCATGCCAGGATGGGAAATAAGTGTCCACATGACTATTTAAAAAGTCACCAAGTAGAGGTAAATTAAGATGCCAGAGCTAAAGGCAGCAGTGAGAGTCCTGATTATTGCTGTCACTGTTCTCCTCCTCAGTCATGCCTGAGCCAAACCCACATTCAGCAGAGCAGCAGGAGCCATAACCTGGTGTGGATAAATAGATAAATAGACTCGAAACGAGCACACGTGCACCTGGTGAGAGTTTTCCATAACTGTTTGTAAACACTGCTAAGCAGTTGTGTGTAGTTGCCAAGTGTGGCCTTTTTGTTTAATTCTGTTGTGTTCTAAAGATGTTTTTATGTCATTCAACTGACATTTCTTTGACTTACAGGGAGAACATAACCTGTGTGATTGTACTCTTCCTCGTGAATTGGGTATTTTCTATCTAGAGTTAAAACGCAGCCTCCCATCCCAGTTGTGCAGGCAAGCACCATGATCAAAGTGATCTGGAAGTTTTGGGGAAGTGAACATTTGAGAGGAGAAGATGAGTTTAGAACCTTGAGGTCCTGGTGGTTTGTCAGGTAGCTCCACCAACAGAGCATCTTGTGCCTCCATCACCTCTCCTGCAAAATGGAGCCTCTGGCTTGTTTTTTATTAAGGCTTTGGAGATCTATGCAATTTTTATTTGGTGTTGCTCTTCTGCCCTTCACTTCTGCTATCTTTTGTTGTATTTTAGAGCAGAAACATTAGACCCATGCTACTCAAATAACTACAACTTGTAAAGGGTCCTTCATTTGCTATTGATAATAAAAAGGGAAGCAGTGGATATTTTGATTCTGTTCTGTCTTGACAAGGTGCTTGTGATGGGTGAGTTAATAGAAAATAAGTAGAGCAGATGTAGTAATAAATTACTACCTTGACAGATTTGCTGTATCTCCACCCATGTACTGAAGATGAGTTGAGATGTGTGTATGATTAACGTTGCTTAAATGGGTGGTGTCTGAATTAGCATTTTGTGCTGTAGGCGCTGGAAGCTTCTGTATTTTGTAGCAATACTTAGCAATTAAATTGCACTTTACATCCTCAAAGTACTCAGAACATGAGAGATTATGTTCCACTAAAAGCAGGGATAGGTTTTCTTTACATGGGAGACAGAAAAAATGCCCAATGTGACCATGAGCATCAGTGTCAGTGGCAGAGCTGCCAGAAAGACACTGCAGTTCAATATTTTATCATAAGGTATTTTTGATAATGAATATTGTTACCTAAGAGTTGCCTGGCTGAGAACTTGAATGTACTGGAGGAAGAGCTCCTTATTCTGTCAAGTCCGAGGACTAGTTCCTGCAAACATTTGGGTTTGTACCTGGCTTAACTTTAAGCAGAGGACTACATTCACTTGATTCCCACAAATATGAACATGGATCAGAGGCAGAAAGAAATGCGGATTTCCTTTTCCCCTGATGTGTGCACTAAATGTGACACATACAAGTAGCCCTAACAGAGTGTGTTAGTAATTCTTCATCTTATCTCAATTTTCTTTGGCATGCTTTGTTGTTATTGTTTGAGTTTGTTTGCTTAGGGGTTTTTGTTTGCAAAATGTGTATTTCCTAATTATGTCTTCAAGTGGTCTCACCCAGTTTCTTGATCGATGAGAACAGGTCTCCAAGTGTAGTGCCAGGTTTTGCAGCAGCCATACCTTGGTGAGGAGAAACCACGTTTTGGTACACTTAAATGGCAAATCGGAATGCAGTCTGATAGACCAAGGAAGAGATAGGGAGAGAAAGCAGCAGAAATGAGAGTGTAAAGGGGATTTCAGATCCCTTATCCCCCCTTGGATTTTGTCTTTTTAACTGAACAACACTGAGCGATGTGATGCTGTTGGTTTAAGGTGAGGCTGTGCCTGTGCCTGCAGAGGGGATGTGGCAGCACAGCCCAACAGGAGACAGGCCAGCACCCAGTGCTCTCAGGGGTGGGTACAGAGCCAGCTGACAGGCACAACTGAGAGCTTCTCCTTTTTCTATTTCATTTAGGGTAGATACTCTTTGTTACCATATCAGATTTTTTAAAAATAATTGCCATTTTAATCATTCCCGTTCCTGTTGAAATGCTTCATAGTGACAAGCATAATTTCAAAAAATATCGTGTGGCATTAACCCTGAACAAATGAATCAGTGGACAAATCTTGAGTGATTCTAAATATTTGCTAAGAATCAGGAACTCTGAGTGCACACAGTAGCACTGCAGGAACTCAGCTCTTCATTCTGCTGGAGATCAGCTGCCTTTAATCTAGACCTATTTCTGACACAGTTTTAATAGCAGCAGTTACTCTAATAGATGAATGTGTTGCATTCTTTTTTTTCTTTACCATTGTTTCCTATTTTTTCTTCAAAGAAGCCTTCTTTTTTAGATTTACAAGAGAGAAACTGAAGTGCTTTGATCTCTACAATGTATGTACTATTTATACCAGAGATGGGGAAACTGCTTTTGTCTAATTATTTTTGACATCTTGCAAATATTCACAAAATTCTTCATGGGGATTAAAAAGATCCACAGAGTTCAATCTCTTTGTGACAAAGAAATGTTGTTCTCAAAAGGCAAAACAATTGTTTGTTTGTTTTCTCTTAGAAAGATCCTAGACATTCATCTTCCAACATGGCACATTTTATCTGAGATAGCACAGGAACACATCCCATTTTTAGAATATCAGTAAGTTTCCATAAATAGAGCTGTACCTTGTAAGATCAAAATAAAATAGTTATAAAAATGGAGTGCATTTGAAAAGCATCAATTCCACCTTTTCAGAATGTTTGACTCCAGCTTTGTAGAAACTGTTCTCTGCAGAAGCTGCCATTTTAGGGTGTGATATCTTTGAGCTTCTGTTAAGTTACTTCTTAGAACAAAGTTTGTGAGGTGGTCATTGCTGCACTTCCCTCCACTGTCTTACAGAGCATCTATTAATTTACATGTCTTATTTATTTATTTATTATGCAAAATAAGGGCAATGTGAGTAATTACACTTCCACTTCCAAAGAACAGTCAGGGTTACCAACTCTCATGAAGACTGAGACTCATCATTTTGTTTCTGTGGGTTTTTATAGTGTCAAGTAAATCAAATCAATATGAGCCAAGTGAATGTGGAGTTCATCAATTTTCACCAGAAAATTCCGGTCTTCACAGTTTCAGAATCTGGTCCATATGGTCCAAAAAAGGAGAAGCTGAAGTTCATTATTTAAACCTCATTTTTACTTCCTGATATGGAATATGTAATATTTGGGATAAACAATAGTTCTGAATTGCACAGAAATCCCCTAACACTCAGCAGGAGGTTTGGGGACCATGGGGAAAGAATCAGATAAGTGGTCCCAGGCAGGGAACAGCACCAATGCCAGGCAGTGGATTCTGTCTTGGTTAGAAAAAATTCAACCATTTGGAGACTTCTGAACACTTTCTTTAGTGAAAATGGAAAATTTCTGTGCTCAGCCATGCTCTTTGCTGAATTTTCTGAGAGTTTTTTCCACTTATACAAGTGTGCCCAGACAGATCAGAATAAAATAATAACATAAAGTTTCCCATTATTGCCAAAATTTTCCTTTTTTCAACGAGCATACAAAATGCATAAAAATGGAGTCATAAGTGGTTTTGTACTACAGAGCAGATATTTTGCTACCTTTTTAAAATGTATTTTGAACATGGAATTGAGAGAAGCACTATAAAACTGAGATACGTAATGTCTTCAATAATACAGACACATAGACATTATTTCCTCAGTAAATCTTGGGTCTCTGAGAGGAGCTGCATTTCTCAGACATGACACGAGTCAGACGCTACGAGCGCCGCAGCAAGTTCCAGGCCATCCATCCAGGGTGTCACACCCTGTTCCTCACTCCGTGTCCTTGCCAAGGTGAACACGAGTGTCATCATCAGCGAGTGCTTTGTGAAGGTGTCTGTGAGTGCTGGCAGGTAAATAATTTTTTTAAACCCAAGTTAACAGTCCATGTAATCATGTGCATCAATCTGAGTGGTGTGGAGGCAGCTGCTCTGTTCAGGAGCTCAAGATGGGAGAGACAAATAGGAGCATGAGGCTGGCATGGGGGAACAGTGGGTCCAGAAGCAGGAAGGAGGGGTTATAAACCCCCAAAGTGTGAGACACAGAGGAGCTATGCTGGCCCTGTGCAAAAAGAATGGAAGTTGTCAGAGGTTTGTAGGTGGCTGTTTAGATAATCCTTCTAAAATTGCTGGAAGAGCTACTTTCAGAGAGGAAAAAATAGCAAAATATCTGAGATGCCAAAGTTGTGCAGCTGCAAATACCTTTCAACCTTTTGATACCTGCATCAGCTGCTTCATCTGGGCCTGGGTAGGTGTAATGTGCTGATGGGTGTGGGGCAACCAGAGCCTGATCCTGCAGAACAATCTCAGCTCTTGTCTGTTTGGAAGGGTTCCTTTAGGCCCTGACAACTTTTGTGAGTGTCAGTCACTAAAGACTGAATCTTCCTGGGTGTTTCAAAAGGCCTGGCATAAACCCCACAGCAAACCCCAATATTTCTGTTACATGGAGATGCTGTGTCACATCTTTCTAACAAAGAGCAGCTTGAAAAATCCTCCATCCCTCCTACGAGAGGTTCCTTCAGCACCAGACAGAGTGCTCAGTGTTGTATTCTGTGGTCAGACAGCTCCTAGTGGCAGCCCATGGCTATGGATAGGGCCATTAGGTCTTCCAGTGTGTCTTTACAATAAATAGTATTAAAAAAATACAATTTTATACTCCGACTGAACTCTAATGCATTGCTCTAAGGACCACTCACATTTAATTAAGGTACCTTTTGTCCTCCTTTGAACAGAGTCCTCCTGTGCTTAGGCCAGAGAGCCCATGAGCACCTCGTGTACTTTTGGGGGATTTAGACATCTCCCACACTTTCTCCCAGCACTCTCCACAAAGCCTTGAAACCTCTCACACTGCTTAGTGTCCATCCCTCTGCTCTTCAGATGGCTTTTCACTGCTTTGCCTTCAGCAGAGCTGCAGAGCTTCCATCTCCTCCTGCAGCCCGTCAGAGCTGCAGCTTGTGTGGCTTTTCCAAGTGAGTGATGGCCCAGTGCTGTCACTCTGAGGATGTATTACTCACTCAGGGTATTTGCATCTCGAGCTGGACTGACAAGAAGATGAAAAGAAGGCTTGGTGGCGTGGCCAGCTTTTGTTTTATAATTTAAAAGAGTTTTTGTATTCATGCATAGCATCTCTGTTGCAGAGTGTCTCTATTTCATCCAGAAGCTGGAAAATTTATAGTTCCCAGATCCCACATTTTCTTTAAAATACTGTGCAATAATCACAATCGGGACACTGATGAAGAATAATAAAAAATCTATTTCTCATTGGCCATTTGTAGTTTAAAACTATTTCAACAGTAGGATAAACCAAGCATACGGAAAACAGAAGGCAAATTTGCTTTGCCATTTTGACTGCAAGTCGTCTAGGTCAAATATTTCACATGTTTTCAGAAGGTAGCAAAGTTTTTCACAGATGCTTCTGCTTGGAAGACAGATACCTAAAACCAGTCCAGATTCATGTTTTGAGAAATCCAGTAACTCCAGCACCAAGAGCTGAGAGATCATCAAGGCCATTTTGAAAGACATTGGTTTAGTTTTAATAAACTGTGAACAAACTCCCATAGTCAATCCTTCCATGTCCTGCAGGAGAGCTCTGAGGGTCTGCAGTGCTCAGCCTCCCATGTGCTGTGAGTACCCAGGAAAACGTGATCCATACCAAAAAAAAAAAAAAAGTTGGTGTAAATTAAATAACAAAACTTATCACTTTCTGCAATGTTCTATCAGCAACTTGCACATTTTTGCAGAGGCTCCCCAAAAGTCTCCTTGGCACAGACCACACCAACACAGGGAGCAGCAGACGGCACCAGCAGGTGTCTGCATGAAATCCTTCTCCTGGAGAGATTTCCAAAAGCAATTCCACTGCCATACCTTTGATCTTTTCCCCAACCAAAAGCATGTTTTGGGTTTGTTTTGTCTTCTTTTTTTTTCTTTCTCTTCCAATCCGTTCCACAGCCCCAAATGCATTTTACAGAATTTCTGCCCTGCGTGGTTTTCAGCTGCCATGAGGTATTTGAAACCTGACTGGCAAGGCTAAATATCTTCTACTCCGGTCTATACACCAATTATTTACAGGACTCTTCCATTCTTCAAGTCATATCACATGGCTCTGAATTTTAACACAAGATCTCAAACACCTCATCAACCTCATGTAGCTAAGTTGCTGAGCTAAATTTAATTTAAGCCTTTAAAAATCAGGTAGACATCTGAAATTTAGAAGTTTTGTCTCGTGAGTTTACATGGATGCCAAGTCAGATCATCAGCTGACCAATATAGATATATAAAATAAATACACATTCCTGAATACTGAAAACCTTCAAGAACTTACACAAAAACATATGTCCCGTGGTACACTATAGGTGTGCCATCTATCGTGCTACCTTGTTAGCAAACACAAAGATGCAATATCTGCTGAAAAACATTTACCATCTGAAGGGAATAAAGAAATTATGGTGATATTGGGGAAGAGAAGTTTGTCCACACGGAAGGAAAATCGTTTTGTGATCACAGGGAATGACAATGTTTCCCCTGTGTCATGCATCTCTCTCTTCCCACAGCAAGGGCAACCTTCCTGCCCGTGTTTCCACAACGAGCTCAGAGATAACAGGGATTAAGCCCAGCATTGAGGTTTGTGTTTACAATGAGTTGTCATAGAGGTTCTTAAAGCCTCGTTCTTGGTGATGGTATTATTTTGTTTGTTTCTGTGCTTTTGTATTTGTCATGGCCATGAAGAGGCCATTTTTTTAATTGAAACAACTGGATTTGAAGAGGGACCTTCTGGGCTGCTTTTAAGCAGCTGCTGCCATTGCCAAAGAGATCTGGATAATGTCGTTCCAAGAGAAAGGCAGAATGTGGCCCATGCTGGGATAAAGAAAGAAAGAAGTGGTCCATCAGAAGGTTTTCTAGTAAGAACTGAGCCATGGTATGAAAAATGTGACAGCACCCAGGATGGAAAGGGAAGGTAACGTTCCAGGTGGCAGGGCATGCAAATAAGTTTCTCATGCTTGTAGGCACCACAGTAATTCTCATTTTTTAATCCAAAAAGAATAGTCACATCATTTCCTTCCGTGGCAAAAAAGCTGACTTGATAACACGACCTTGTGCTGCCGCTCAGGGTCACACATTCACACAGGCGTGTCCTTTCTCTCTTGTTCAGCCCTCCTGCCTTGCCCTTTCCCCATCAGCAGGAGTCCAGGTCACTTCCCAAGTCCCTTCCATCCCCGGAGCTGCCCGGTGAGCCGTGGTCTGCTGCTCCTGCTTCCCCCAATTAGTGCCTCTCCTGCAGCATCTCCTGTCACTCACTGCCGTGCCAGTGGTGTTGCTCCCAGCAATGCCAGTTCAACAAAGGGGAGACAAACAGCCTAATGGTTGCCAGCAGCTGGAGTGAGGCTGAGGCAGAGGAACTCTTTCAAGTGTTTTAGGCATTTCTGAAATATTCACATATACAAGAACAAATCACTACACGTGTACACAAGCGGCAAAGTGACATCTGAGTTTCCCTCTCTGGTACCAGCTGTAGCTCAGCCCCGTTGCCAGCGGCAGGGATGTTCACTAATTGAATGGAAAGCTTTGGGACCTCCCTGTGCATCCTCTCCTACTTGGAAAGCAGAGTCAGCCAGGCACGTTCCCACTGCACGGCCCTTCCCAGCTCCTCAGGATCAGCACCACAGCCCAGGAGGAGCCACGGCTGCCAGTCCAGCCCCCAGAGACTGCAGGGCCCATCTCTGCCACGGTGTCACTGCAAAAGAGGAGAAACAGCTGGGCTGCACTGAAGAGGCAAGAATTAATCATTCTGGGAAGGGAGGGAAAACAAAAGCGTCTCTGAAGAACCCCACCTGCAGACACTGCTGAGTGCTTCACACGGGTTCTCCTTCCAAGCAGCCTCTGCCACAAAGGAGATGTTCCCTCCCCGTTCCTGCTGCTGCAGCTCCACAGCACTTTCAACTTGTCAATTTACAGCTGCAGCACCAACTTTGATTTCAGTTTCTCAGAAGTGTTGGATGAGAAAAAAGTGTCTCCTACCTTACCAAGACTGACTTTGACTCTCTAACCTGATATTAAGGGCTGACACGTTCATTTCTTCCTACATTGTTTAGAATTTCCTGATCACAGACTCCCTAACTAGAACATAAATTCTGGAGATAGGGTGGTGGTGTTGTACATCACACGCTGTTTAACACTGACATGAAATCCTTCATCTTCAGGAATGAGAATTTCCTGCAGATATATGATCCAGTTTATGTGTGTGCATACCAAAACCACACAAAATAGTTAAGTCATTGCTTCAAAAATCCATTCCAAAAGTTTAAAAAAAGTAATCCCCATTGCCAGTTTCCTGTCCTAACAAACATTTCTGATTCCTAACATTTATTTAAACCTCTGGTGTAGTACTGTGTTTTAAATGTGTATGTGAAGTTGTGTTCCAGTATATAATGTTATAGTTATACCAGGATGAAGTCCACTACCCATGAAAAAAAATCTTTGCATTAAAAGACCTCTAAAAGTGCTCTTCACTCTGGGATTCCGCATTTCCTTGAAGCCACTTGCAGTGGCCTTGCAGATCACAGGTGGGTGACAGTGTGGGTACCTTTATCTAGTCCATTCTCCTCTTTTGATTATCAGGGCTATTTTTACCATTCTTACCACACGTGTTTTAAATTATTCAATGACGATTCCGCTGTGTCCTTAGGCAATCTGTTCCCTTACCAACATTAGAAAACTGACTCCTTTCATTTCCCCTTCATAAAGGTGAAAGGCTACATTTCTTGTCCTGATCTCTGTACACAGGGAGAACAATTTGATGGTAACATATTTGAAATATCTTGTCTTCGTATCTCCCTCAGTGTTGTCTTTGCTTCAGCAGAGCAGTCCAGGTGTTTTGTTCACATCTGCTGCCATTTTAGTGCCTCTTCTCTGACTTCATTTTCTCAGCAGCTTTCCCAAATCATGAATTTCAGATCTAGAGATAATTTACTTCAGCTGAAGCAAACAAATAATTACTGCCTGTATTTTACCAAGACTGTATTTATTTTATATTCTTCTGCAGTAACATGGCCTTATTGACTGTCACAGAGTTTATGGTGGCAGATCTACAGAGAGAATCCATTATAGCTCCCATGAAACTTCTGCATTATGATGCATGTTACATACTTTTCTGACTACAGTATTTAGCAATTCTGCAATTGGATTTCATCTTGAATTTGTCTTGTATCAGGTTGACCAATCATTCATGGAAAAACTCAGCCTCCTGATGGAAAGGGGTAGGATATATAACATTTCACATTATCAGGTTTGCTAAGGAGAGGAAATGGGTTCTGTAATGCTGCAGCTGGCATGAAAGGCTTTGGGTTCCAGACTTCTTAGTAGTTTCCTATTAGAATATTACTTGAAATGAAGAAAACCATAAATGTTAAACGCTAATAGAAGTTGTTGCAAATTATTTGGGGGAATGTGGCTCCTAGACTTGTTTAGATTTACAGCAATGTCAATATGTGAGGGATTTTTAAGCATCATTATATACTGTATTCCTGTTGATGCTTCTCCACTTATTGCTGTGGTAATACATTTGGCACAAGGGACATGTATAATGCTAACATTTCTATGATATACATACCCAATAAAAGCTTTTTCAATTTCATTATTTTGACAGGCAGATTCCATTAATACATCCACAACAATAATGTTCCTTTTCTTCAGGATCTAAGAGAAGAGGATTATTAAAAATTACAGACAATACCCCTATACACTTAATCTCTCCAAATTCACTTTACAATTGCTGTCAACATCAATAATGTCAGACAGCATAATCAGGTTTGTATAAAACATCAGAACTTGTGTATTTTCCAAATGGGATTTGTTTCCCCATCTAACAGTGCAGCTGTTTTGGTTTGGGGCTTTTTTTGTGGTTTGTTTTTATGTCAGAGAATGATGTTCCCAAACGCCTGCAGAGAATATAAGTGCTGTGAGACAGCCAGGTTGCAGCTCCTTCATGTCATCCCATTCTCCATCCTGTACCCTTGGTCCACCTTTCAATTTCAAAATCCGTGTCATAAATAATGAGAGGAGTGGGGAGAGGAGACAGCTCCAACCATCCACGTCCCTTCTTCAGCTGTCACAGGCTGCACATGAGTGGCCAGCAGCACAAGGGCTTCCCCACAGGCCAGTGGGCAAATTGCTGCAGAGTTTCCTGAGAACTTGTTTGTTTGTACCACTTTTTTACTTCTCGGTATAAAACAGAAGTTAAAATAATTTCCGAGGCCAAATAATATTGCAAGTCATTTTTCCCCGGTTTAGTGTGGATTTTAAAGGATGTTTGTTGCCCTGTTATTAGGCTTGGTATTTCCAGTGCATGAGGAATATTCTCATCACTGATAAGAAAAGGATGCTGCAGGTCCAGCTGCTCTGGTAGAATTCTGAAACAATTCAGCTCCTGATAATTTCAATACAAGGAGCAACTAAATCCTTTTGAAATCCATATTTTCATTAAGACATTCTGGAAAAAAAAAAAATCACAGTATCTTCATGTGCATTGCTCTTGAATCAAACTATGCCCAGTGATTTAATCTTTATTTCAGTTTATATTACCTTCTCAGTATCACCATCCACTCTCATTGTGACCAACCTTTTATGTAACATTTACAAAATGAGTTTCTCTTATGCCTTTGAACAAAACAACTGTGAGCACCCCCTTTCATGCCAGACTTATCAGCTAATCTATCAAACAAAATACAATTTATTTTTTTTTCCATTAGGTTCCTGCAAAGTCAAGCTAAGAGAAAGCAACTAGAGTTTGTTGCTGAACTCTGTTTTTCCAACAATCTAGGAGTTGTCAGGCAACGATTGCTAAGATACAGGGGCATTTGTATCTTAAATCTGAAGTGGCTGGAACTGGGAAGTGCCTTCCACGCTGCTGAATGTTGTCTGTACAACAGGTTTCCAACAGCGCGTCGCTAATAATGATTGCTTATCAGCATCCACTTCAGACGGAACAAAGGGCTTTTATCCTGGTATATTCTGGTGTTGTCTAAATTTATTGCAAGTGTCTCTGGCGGGGGAGACCTGACAGAGAACGAGCGCGGTGTTGGGGCAATAACACACGGCAACACGCGTGTTTCATGGGTTTCATGGTTTCATGGGTTTCACAGCAGTGCTGACCCCTGCTCCCAGCACAGCCAGGGCTCCAGACACACACTCTGATTCCTCTTTTTTAAATCCCAGTTTGTAAACCCCGAGCCAGACACATCAGAGATGTGTGTGGGGATGCAGATCAAAAGGGTGGCTGCGCACGTTGACAGGACGCTAATTAAATTGATCCGCAGTTAGCGATCACACATTCCGAGCGGTGAATTCCGCACGTGGAGGGCTTGGCTGCCTTCTGTTCCGTGGTTAAAGAGGCTCGGGCTCCGTCTGTCTCCTCCAGACACCGAGTGCCACCTGCTGAGCACCTACAGCCCCGAGCTGCCAGCGATTCCCACCTTAGCAGGGATGGATGCACCTCAGCACACAGCATCCTCTGCAGCAATGCAGAGCAGAGCCTGAGTTCTGACCTAAAATATGCAAAACGCCTCTCAGAACGGATAGAAAATAGACTGAAATTTCTATGTAAGTGTATTGGAATTTGATTAAGTAGAGGTTCTTCCCTCTTCCCTACGTGGTCGTGAAAGTGTTTTAATAAATAGAGGTTCAGGAAATCTCAAAGGCACTTGGTATTTTGCTAAAGGTTCCAGAGATATGCTCTGGTCAAACCTTGATTAAGATCAGAAGCTAAAAGTGGTGAAACAGTTGAATGTGCTGATATTTAGCAAAATAAAACCTGCTTACATTTTTGATAATCATCTCAGTAAACCAAAGCAAGAAAAAGAGAAAAGGCACCTCAACATTTTTTTACCAAGAGAAACTTTGCGGTCAATTCTCAGAAAATGTTTTTTGTGGGGGTTCAACAAACCCTTAAGTGACAAATACCAGAAGAACTCTGTCAGAAGTAGCTGCATTTAATAATGTATTTAATATTCTATAATATGCCAGACAGAGCTATCATTTTGCATCCTTAGAAACTGCGCTGTTCTCTCAGCGAGACAGAGAACAATACAGAAATAACAGAGAGAGGGATTCCTGACAAACTCTTACCGAAGAGGTTATGCAAATGCACAGTGTGCTGCTTTCAGTTCCCATTTTTCACAGCAAAAAGGCATCTCAGTGCCGAAAGGAGCCAGGCATGACCTCTCTGATGGGTGGGACAGGACAAAGGGATTCCAATCAAAAGGCAGAAATGCTGAAGCTCGGCTAAAAGCAAAACAAATTCAAGAAAGGAATCCTGGTCGGTCCATTGTGCTTTGAATTTCACTCCAGCGGGAGATTAGAAGCCGAAAATGTGTTTCAAATGACTCCACAGAAAACTTTGCAACTGTTCTGCAAGAGGCATCTGCCTGTAAGCAAAAAGATACAGATTTGCCCACCTTGCTTAGAGCCAGGGAACATAGAATTAATAATACCACTTTTCTTACTTCAGAGAACTTCAATTCAGATAGTTGGCAACAAAAAACCAGACAAGTGAAATTAAGAAGTAAAAACAGTTCAAGGTCAAAAGATTTTACAAGTGATGAGCTGACTCTGGAGTTATGTATATTGATCAGCATCTCATGAGCAAAGGATTTAGGCCGGATCTATACTTTATTGCAAACCTTTCTTTCAAACTATTAGATTTTGTGTTTATAGACCAGATTTGTAATTTAAGGGAAGGATTTAGGAGCCTAAAGGATGCAAGCACTCAGCTGTTTATGAAGTTCAATGGCATTTGAGTGTCTGACTCCCTCAGGCTCTAGTCTGAATTCGTAACTTATTGACAATAGTTTTTCAGCTCAGGAAGCACAAAATGGTTGCCCTTTACAATAACAGAATATTTGTTTCAGAGCCATAACAATAATCTAGTCTGACTTCCAGGGACTATTTTGTGGTCAAAATCAGGATAACTGACAAACTCTACCCCAATGGAAAATTCAGCTCTGTGGATGTGAGAAGGGTGAATTTACTATAGATTTACAATCACAGGTTCCTGCCTAGAAGATAATATCACCTGCTCCAGCTTCTCACACCCAAAAAACCTTTTTACTCTTGTAAACCTTTTTACTCTTGCTCCCTGACCAGATCTCTTCAGCAGACCTTCAGCTCAGGCCAGAAGTGCTTCCTCAGCATCTCTAACCTGGGACTGATCCAAGGCTTTATTCCCAGCTCCCTCTCCCCAGGAGCTGGTTGGATTCCAGAAACCACCTCAGTCCATCACCTCAGTGCTGCTGTCCAGCTGTGAGAGCCTAAATTACACCTGAGGACACAAACCCAAGGGTTGGGTGTGATGGGGATGGATCTGCAGTGCTGGGTAAAGATTCAGTTTGATTTGTGGGTTTTATAGGTAGATGTTGCAGGGCTAAATTCTGGTGAATATCTGCAGGTGCACAAAAAGCTCTGTCCCTTAGCAGGGGAGCTCACTTGGTGAGAGGTCTGGAGAAGAAACAGGGCTGAGGGACACATCCTGCTGCCCTGAGAGCTGGGCTGGCCATGGAGAGGGAGCTAATGCCTGGTTTATGGCTCTTCACGTTAGATAAAGGATATTAAAGTTCATAGCTGTCATTGCATAACATTCCCTGACTGCTAAAATATCTGTTATAAAGTGCAAAGGGACAGCAGGGAAATGGGAAGGCTTTGCAATGAGGCCAAAATGAGGATGGATGGAGCTCTGATGAGAGCATTTAATAATATCTCTGAGCTGCTCTTGCAACACAATGCCTACAAACAGTGATTACTGCTTGTCTGAGGGTGTGAGCAGGGAAATTCTAAGGCAAAGCTAATTTACATCTTAAAATAGTTTGCTCTTAAAAAACACACCATGGTAACAAAATTTCAGTATTGTAATGATTAATGTCACCACACTGCACTGACTCCACTGCCTCATAATTAAATAGAAGGTATTCGGTTGTATAGCACTTGAATATGATAACAGTTTATGTATTAACTCATTCACCTTGCAATTTCTTGACCTATTTTTCATTTTTAGAGGCACATAATGATGGAATGTATACAGTAGCACAGACTGAAAACAGTCCCTGAGCTGTCCCAGGGGAAGGAGGGACACTGTTGCTACTGGCTTTGCATAAGCCTTTCTTGAGCATTTAAAAAAAAAAAATCCCAATAGTGACGTTCCTCTGCCGTTTTAAAACCACCTACATTGAAAGATCTTGGGATTTTAAATCAGTAGGTGTGTGTGTTTGGGTTTTTCACCTGTTTCTGTGAATGTCTCACTCTGATGTTTGCCAAGTATCTTGCACGAACTATTTGAATGCCTGAAGTTTCCCATCCAAGTTCAACAAGATACTGAAATAAATCTCAATTTTTCAACTCCCACGCTCTCCATTCAAGTCAAGCACAGGATTGTTTCACCCTCATCATGGTCTTGTTAGCAAATATCCAGCAACCTCCTAGCAGGGTGTCACTTTTCCTCCTCATTTCTCGTGTAACTGGCTTCTCTACATGAAAGAACAGACTATAAATAATATTGGATCTTTAGCTTAAAAAATGCATATCCTGATGAATATCCTGATGAATATTTATTCAGCACATTAAAAATACCATCCATGCCTGGCTTTCATTTGGCTCATAAACCTGAATATTGCGAAAAACCTAAAGACAATATTTATTCAGCACATCAGCACAGCATCAGCTGAGGGAACTTCATATTTCTGTTTAGGATACGTGCACACTTCCTATTACTGCCCTGTCACAACACTTCAGAATCTTTGGAAGTATTTCTTTGAGGCAGGAAGGACGGTTCTCATTTCACAGCTGGAGAGATGTAATAGACAGATTTATGACATTTAATTTTCATTAATTCCAAAGGAGGTAGATGCTGAACAGTTTATTAAAATCCAGCTGCACGTCACTTGCCCAGGGTCACAGAGGAGTCTCACAAAGCGTGATTTTCAGAGCTCTGGGTCAGCAGTGAACCTGCTGGAACTCAAACCTTCCTGATTTTCCCCTCATGCTGAGGGCACTTTATTTTAAATACCATGACCTGGTGCAGCAGCATTACCTTAGGTTTTCAGTTCAGTCTGGAGCCAAACCTTCCCCAATATCCATCACACCACGGTGGTATTTGCTCTCTCACTCTGCTTTGGAGCCACCTGCATCTTCAAGCAAGAAAACTGAAATCATTTCTTAATTATTGGCCTTGGCAGTGCTTCCCAGCTCCCATGATGGATGCAAGCTCCAGTTACCTTTTCCTGTTCTCTTGGACAGGATGCAAGCACAAACTGTCTCCTGCTCCTGGGGGCCTGATTTTCTTGGGAGGAGCCACTGCTGTGTCTGGAGAGGGATTCTGCAGTTTCACTTCTCCATGCATGAAGCAGTGATGGCTGTGTTTGCATCACAGCCCGCCCAGGACAGGGCTCTGCTAACAAGCAATATTAAACCTCTTCAGCTTTAGTGTGGAGTCACTCCAGAATTCTTCTTTCCTTGCTTATTCCAATTTGGATTTGAAGAGATGCTCCTTTCTGCTGTGATTTCTGAGCATCTCTGAGTAAGGAGTTGCCCAGATTCTACAGTCCAGACTTTCTCATCCTCCAAGATCATAGGCAAAGTTGAGCTTGTTTTTTCCCAAATCCATGTGTCTCCTTTTGAATATAACTTTTCAACACATCCTCTCTTCAACAAGACATGGTTCCTACTGTGTCCTGCTGGCATCTGTGAGTCGAATGTCCTGGTCACAGTCAGGGGTGCTCTGACCAAGAGATGTGTGGAGCCCCATCCTCCCCATTTGCTTTATTCAATCACTCTGGGTTTGCCAGACTTATCCCTGATTTTCCCTAAAATAACAAAAAAGAATCAACCATTGGAGTGGGAAATCCTTTCCACTGTAGATGGAAATAGGAATTCACTTGCCTTCACACTACTGCTTTCAAATGAATTTCCAAATGAAAAGAACCCTTTTACACTGTCAGTACTGAAACATGGGGATGACAGGTTCTGTTGGTTTGCCATCAGTTACAGCCTGTGTCAGCAGCTTTGCAGGATCCAGGATACACTCCAGTTTCTACACTAAAAGCCATTTCTTTATGTTGCCTTTCTGCTAGGAGCAACTGTGAGTGCCAGTGCCTTGGAATATGTTTGCTATTATTTTTTCCATATAAAATTCTGTAACAGTTCTTTAGAAGATTGGCTGGTGCAGCTTCTACAATCATCTTGTATTCTTTCCCTTATCTCTCCCAAATGCAATTCAATTAAGTAGTTTGATGGTGTTTGTATTAATCTAAGCAGCATTCTTGGCAAGGTGACAAGCTGAACTGGACTGAGATTTTGTGGGTTTATGATAGTCCTGGCTATAGCTGGTGGTTTTTAAACAAGATGTTTGAAAACAAAAACATGGATGCTTTTAAACA
This sequence comes from Pachycephala philippinensis, assembly GCA_013397055.1. Taxonomy (NCBI): domain Eukaryota; kingdom Metazoa; phylum Chordata; class Aves; order Passeriformes; genus Pachycephala; species Pachycephala philippinensis. The sequence goes on from VWZT01008935.1 coordinate 272,708, forward strand.
TGAGATTCCTATCTCTGGCTATGTAGAAGCTATTCTGGGCAGGAAGCAAATATTACAGGATAAAAAAAACCAAAACACCCTTTCACAGATATCCTACAAAATATGTTAAAAAAAATTCAAAAGCACAAACAGTAGTTCTGTGTCTATCTGTTACTGCTTTTCCTGCAGAAGCATCCTGAAGCCCTAATTAAGGACTAAAATCTCTTCTTTCAGGCTCTGTCGAGGACCTAAAAGATGCCACCTGCCCACACAATACACAGATAACATTCACTGATGTTGGATGGAGATCAGGAAGGATGATGAACTGATGATCTACAGTCCTGAAAGTAATAGGCAAGTTCAATATTTCTTCTTCTCTTCTTTATTAATATGCTCATCTCCCCTAATCCTAGACATGGTACCTTTATCTCTTCCATGTAATTAACTCAGAACTTAGAACTGTGGTGCTTGCCTTGCCAGCTGTTTACAGATCCCCTCACATCACTGAGCTGCTGCACCACTGAGCTGATTTGCAATAACTCTTCTAACTCAGCTCTTGCCCTTTTGTGAGGGGAGGTTTCAACTGTGACATTCTGTGGCACCTTGCAAATGCCTAGGGAAAAAAAAGTGAATGCAGAGTCTATCAAGATCACTTTCAGCATCTGCATATTCAGGATTTGACCCCAGGTCCAAGGAGGGGTTTCTTGTTTAATTGCATTTCTCTGTGGTTTCACTTCTGGACAATAACCTCAGTGTGACAGGCAGCAGGTTTCAGGTCAGGAAATTTCCCACTAATCCCAAGTACAAGTACAAATGTACAAATACATTTATATCATCAGGAACTCCAGTTTGACAGTATCAAATGTCTCCCTGAGCCATGATTTAGGCATTTTGAAACACTGAATGGAGAGAGGGAACCTGCTTTTGAATTTTTGTTTCTTTTTTGAAGTATCCATTACCACAGTGTGCAGAGCATCTGTTCTGGTTTTGGGATTGATAGATTTGAACAGTGACAAAATAGATCAGAATATGCAAAATGCTCAGATGGGAAGTTACATATTGAAGGCCAGTTGCAAACATTAATTCCTTCTCTGTGCTTGGAAGTGTTCATTTGTAGGTTTAAATGGATTCTACCATATCCTCTCTACTTTTAGAAATTCTTTGAATAAAACCCTTTGGAAAAGCAAATAAGATGGAATGAGGTAGACAGAGGACAATGCAGACACAAACAGAGATATATTTCTTATCAGTCATTGCTGCTGTCTCTTCTTCATAAAAAAGCAGTGGACAAATAGAAAGAGTTCTATATAATGGACACAGCTTAAGAAAAAAAAAAATCAGAATATCTGCTTAGGATTTTCGTTTTGGCCTCCTCACATCCCTTTTCCTCAGTGCTGCAGTGTAGCTGTGGAGTGCTGCCTTCCTGGTGTGATGCTGATGAGGAAAGGGTTTTGTCTTGAGAGAGAAACCTCCTCTCCACTGACCACATCAAAATATACATTTTGTAAGCAGATTTGTTTTCGAATAGGGTATTAATAATCCTTCCTTGGTTTTTCTGCTTGGTACTGAGAGGTCGATAACTGGCCTACTTATGCCATCTCCTGGGTAATTACAGAACTGTCTCTACACAGGGAAAGCCTCTATCGAGCAGTATTAATAATTATCAGTGCCTTGAAATAATTTGCTAATTGAATCCCTGAAGTAATTTTCTTTCTTATTATATAGAATTTAGAACAATTCAAAAACTGCTGAATTATTAATAACATACCATATTCAACTATTACGAATAATCAGTAGATTGTACCAAAAAGATCTTTGTGGTTGCAGTCCCAACAATACTGATACATTTAGTGAAGTTTTGTTTCACAAAAAAAAAAATCAGGATAGAATTTAGTAATTACAGTAGACATTGTGAGTTCTGTTATTCCAGGCATCAAGGAGGGATCCTGGCCAGGCCCAGGTCAAGGGGCTGTGTCTCTCTAACGGGAGCAGATGTTTCCATTGTGAAGGCTTCTCCCCACTTTTGGAAAGTGTGAAATAATGGGAGTGCAAAGAGCAGAGGCAGCACAAGGAAGGGATGTTCAGCACCTGCTCGACTGTGCTTTGCATGTGCCTTTCCTCAATTTCCCCCAGTCACCAGTTTTCTGTCCAACTGCTATTACAGGCTGAAATGGAAAGCCATTGTAATGGCATAAATCTCTCATTTTTCTCAGTTGTCAGCATCAGCACCTGTTAAAAAAGGAAAAACCTATTTCCAGTTTCTTTGAAGGTGATCATGGCCTTTGAACTCGGTTGGGAAACTTTTCACCGTCACACGTGCTGCGATGTCTGTTCCCTGCTTGCTCTCAGAAAACCTTGAGAAAAGCCTCCGCCTTGGTCTGTGGGGTTTTTTTAAACACTAATCCAGCACTCTGCTACTATGTGTTTAATTATTAGGATTGTGAAATACAACAACACCTAAGGCATTAATAGAAGGAACTAATTATAACCCTCTCAGTATGTGGTTTCCCCTTCACTTATAAAATCTCTTGTCATTTATCTGTCCTTTAAATGACTTCTTGTAATACCTTAATCAGGACAAATGGATCCTTCAGAGGGAAGAAAATGACCCCAAACTGGCACAGAAAGATTTGATTAAAACTTATACTCCTCCTGTGGCAGCCCAAAGATCCCAGGGGATCCCATTGCTCAGCAGAATAGAGGAAAGAGCAGACAGGGAAAAGCTTTCTGTGCGAGACAAAAAGACTTTATCCCCGGCGTGCTGACATCCCCTCTCTGCAGGACCAGCCTGTGATCAGTGTCCCTTGTTTCCTTCAAAACTCGGTGTCACAACTTTGGTTCCAGCATGGTTAATTTCCCCTTTACTGATTGTGTGTCATTTGCTTTTAAGTAAGATCTTTATAAACGAGGCAAAACAAAGACAGAGATGGAGATTGTGCAGAGATAAACATTTGTGCTGCTGGGACTCCCACTGGCTTGGGCACAGCGGGGGCCAGAAGTAATGGGGGTGCACAGGAGTCCTGATTAGAGCTCTGGCTGTGCACAGGTAATTGAAACACTGCAGCCCATCACAGCAGTGGGAAAACAGCAAGCCATGGAGGCACTCAGGTTAAAACAGACCCTGAGCAAGGCAGGGGCTTCACACACTGCCTCTGCCGGTGGCAATGAGCCCAGCCTGGGCTGAGGCTGTGGGTAACACACAGCTGGGTGTGCACAGAGAGCATTTGGGCGCCTGTTCCTGGCTGATCCTGTGGGCACTGCAGAGTTCTCTGCCTGGTCTGGGGACAGAAGGTGCAAGGAGAGGGCCCTTGGGCAGAAACGTGGCACCTGCCTGCACTTAAGGTCAAATGTAGAACCCAGGTTTGCTGCGAGGCACTGGCAGGGATGGTGTGTGTCCGGCAGGGATGGATGGTGTATGTCCAGCAGGGACAGAGCATCAACGTCCACGTGAACCTTGGAAAGCTCCCTCAGTGCCAGGAGCCTGTTGGTTCTCCCTCACACCCCGTGGAGACAGGGCAGCTGTGGGGCCCAAACCTGCTTGGGGTATCAGCATCATCTTCAGCACGATGTGTGGCACAAACAAACCTGCTGCATCCAACTCTGCCCTCTTGGTTTGTCTCCTGGTGTTGCCTCACATGTTTAAGAGCCACTCACCGAGCAGCTTCCTGCAATAGTGTCTAAAAGTGTGATTGATGCAGGGGAGAAATGCGCTGATTTATGCCTCATTTTCACTTCTTAGTAATCATTGTTCCTCGCGAAAGCCTCTAAATAAACCTTTTTGATTGTAGTAATTTGTTAGTGAAGCTGTTCCTCATCAGCCTGGGCCTCCCTTCTGCCAAACTCCTCTGAAAACTTACTGGTGTCTCAAGGAGAAGTTTCTAGTTTTAAAACAATGGGAGATTAATAATCTAATTTAGGTTTCCTTCACTCCCCTTTGAGGAAAAATGTCAACTCAAACCTAATGCACAGATGGAGAAAGAAGTAATTGTCATATGGAGCTGACACACATACCTACAACCCAGACTCAGAGCTGGAGTTTTGCTGGGTTCCAGATCCCCCCAGTTGATGTATGACAGATTTCCTGTCCCTGTGTTGGCAGCAGGATTCGTAACAGCTTTCAGCAGTTTGAGTGGTTATTTGGGTGTTTGTACCATGTTTTGTCATTCCTACATAAAAGTATTCAGTGATCATTAACAGGAGTTCAAGTGTCAAATCACCAAATTACTGACTGCAAATTTTTAATGAGAAAAAAGAGAAATATTGTTGGCCAGGTAGTTGCATAAATGACAAGGCTTGGTGAGAACTATGAATATAATGATACTTCAATTATTACAGTGACAAAAGGGGATTCTGAAAATCTAGATCCATTCTGCAAGTCTCTTTTTGATGACAGGAGCTGACTTAGAATTTCTGTGCATCTGTCTCTTCTCTGTAAAATGAAGGTTTTAATTATTTGCTGTTTCCCTCGCTGTTTGCTCCAAGACTGTAGATATTAGAGATTGTGTACTGGTTTGATATGGCCACAGCAGAGCACATTTCCCTCAGGTCTGCTCAAAAGGAACGGGGTTAAAGCTGCTGCAAAGCTCAACATTGTTGGTGGAAGGCAAGATAGACACGCAGCACAATTGGTAAGTGCCACTCCTTAGTTTGGCACAGCTCTCTGTGTGATTATGGTCAACCAAGCAGCTCTTTCAGCCTAAATTTCTGCTCTTTAAAGTGTAGACACTGCATCTTTACCTCCCCATGGTGCTGGGAAGCTGTATTAGCTTAGTGCGTGCAAGTCTTCAAATCCTTGAAGACACTGAAATACTGAATGTTGCCACCTGTGTCAGCACAGGGTGTACAATTGTGAGAACCCCAGGGAACATTCTCATTTCCCAAGAAATAGGTTTTTATTAAAACAGTTCTTTTTGTCCCATGCAAGAGAGAGAGAACTTTACCAACATTAGGGTCTGATTACATCTCACGTTTGAGTGGCTGCAGGCATGGTGTGCTCCAAACCCAACACGAGTTTACATGAGCAATAAACACACAGAACAACTTCCACGGTTAGTTTCAGTCTTGCGTAATTTTCAGAAGAAACAGCAAAACACAGCATAACTCTAATCTCACCAATATGGTTATCATCTGCCATAAAAATGTCACCTCAGTTACTAGCAGTGCTGCTAAATCACTGGCCTGGCTTGAAGTCTTCCATCTGGAGTTGTAAGTTAAGGACAGTTTATCACAGGAGTGATTTATCGTGTAAACAGATCTTGCTGCCAGCATTTAGGAACATGTAGCTGCCTGCCACTCAGCCAAATTCTTTTATCACACTTGACTGAAGTTCCCAGCCTTGAATTATTAGTTAATAATATCCAAGCGAAAGCATAGTTTATTGTTTAAGTAAACTTTGAAACACAAAAACAGTGTCTTAGCTCCCAGACTTAGTGCTTGCCTTAGGCAACACATTTTTCTTTCAGCACAGGATTGTAATAGAGCAGGAGCAAGATTTGTAACTAATTCCAACACTTCCTGTATGTATAACTTACCTAATGGCAGAACACAATCTCCTGAGCTGTTCTTCCCTCATTTCTGTACTGTAAGACCAACAGCCTTCATGCCATAACTGAGCAGAGGTCAATCACACACAGTCAGACATGTCCAGACCTCAAAATGTAAAAGTAACACATCTGTGGTTTCCTGATGGGGAAATTTGATACCATCCCTGCTTTATCATTTCACCTGGTTTATCAACAGTGCTTGAGGAAACCCACGAATTTCCCCCTCAGAGGCACTTGTGGCTAATTTGGAGCAGGTAGTTACTTCACTGAAAGGAATAACCTTGTCTGACAACAATTCCTTAGCATTTAGGGTATTATTTACAGCAGTGCCGTGATACCAACAGCCAGCAGATGCCAGCACAGCACACAAGCACCAGCAGTGCCTCTTTCGTGCTAAAGGAAGGATGGTGCACAGCTGTCCCAAGTGTGTGGACCCAGAGGAGTAGTGAACTTTCTCTTGGATGTTTCAGTGTCATATATAAAGGATATAAAAGATCTGATCAAGTCAGACCTACATGACACTGTACTAAAGTTAATCTTGGATTTAAAGAGACCAGTTTAAGAAGACTGTATCACTGGTCTAGCAGGTAACTGCCTTCTCTCTTCAAAACTGACTTATTTCCATATGGAACTCTGCCTGGAATTTCAGACCTGGTAGATTTGGGTTTTTTTCCTTTATATACTAAATTGAGGATTCTTAATATCAGATCTTCTATTTGAGTCAGTGTGCACAAATACGTCACAATCCCTCCACCACCTCTGCACAGCAGAGTGGATCCTCCAGACACACCAGGTTCTTGGCTGCCCACAAGAAACAGTGCAGGCAGGAAGAATGAAAGGCCAGGTACTCATGCTGCAAACACTGCAATTCTTTCAAGTACAGATGGTCCCTTTTTTCCTGAAATTGTCACTGCTCCTTTGCAGCACCACAGTCACAGCCTTCCGACAGTATTGAATGATGGAAATCACTTCTGACAGATTTCCTCCAGAGCAGAAAACACTGGTCCCAGAGTGTTCAAAAAATCAACAGGCAAGTCCTCACTGGCAATGGAGATGGAGCAGGGGGAGTTACTGGGTTCTAGTTCCCCTTCCTCAGTGAATCTGCAAGGTTCACAGATGTCCCCAAAATCTTCCAGGGTGCTTTGGTCATACACTTTCTAGAGAAGGCAAGAAACAAGGCAAGTCAGCACAAGAGCTCCTACTGCCTTTTTGAAAATTAAAGGAAATTATGGCATGCAAATTAGGCAGGAATTCACAGAGAAGAAAGAATACGAGTCTTTGTCTGACAAGGAGAAGTTCTACAGAAACTTCCAGCTGCAGAAGCTCCAGAGCCTGAACTTTCCCCAAGGTACAAAGGCAGGAAAGGGCATTTGGTCTGTCCTGGAGCAGAGCTGGCAATTGGCCCTGGCTGGTGGGGCCTGCAGTCTGGCCAAGGAGGCCAAAGGACAGGACTGTAAACATGCAGGGGTCAGACAGGGCAGGGCAAGAGGAATTTGAATTTCCCTGACAGCACAGAACCGCAAGAGCAGGTGACAAAACTTTAACCCTGCTCAGGCACAGAAAGCACTTTAGCCCCACTTCTCCAAATTGAAGGACCATCCACTCTAGGAAAAAAGGTATTTTTAACAGCCTTGAATGTGTTCCCATCAAATATATCCCTTGCTTTCAGTTGCAGTGCTTCTGAGATGAGTTCAATGCTCATTTCTTACCTGAGCCAGTGTTTTGTCCACGGTCTGTATGAAGCAATCCAGGTGTCTTTGTTGGGATGTCTGGTAACCAGTGAAATGGCCATTCTGGAAGACAGACACAGCATCCCTGGTTTGACCAGCATAAAGTCACCTTCTGACATTTCTCTCACAAATAACTCCAATTCTCTTTCTCTCTGTTACATCCATTTCTTTTGTGCTGCCTTCTCTGGTTACTCCAACAAGTGATAGTTATTTTCTAATTGAATGATATTGCATTATTCTTCCCACTGTTATTAATACCAGACCTAATTCTTGGGGTACCACTTCCCTTGGTACAAAAAAGGACATTTTCATCAAGAACCAGGCAGTTACCTCAGCAATCACTTCTTTTCCAGCCTCCACAGACACAGACACAGACGGTAGAGTAGCACCATGTGCAACATCCAGCCCAGCCTGCACACAGGGAGAGGGATGGTGTCAATAAGGAACTGAACTCAGTGTGAAGGATCACACCTCTGCAGATTATTCCATTTTCCACTTTCTTCTGCTTCCTTGCTGCACATACCAGGATGTGTGTGTAGCAGAGCGACAGGAGGTGCTGTGCTTCCTCACCTGGCAGATTTACAGCAGGATGAGGCACCTGGGAAAGTCCTGCTGAGACTGAAGGAGGGTAGGAGTGGTAACAGTCTGTCACCAGAGTGGCATTACCCAGCCCATGCAGAGCACAGCTCCCCAGACAGGTTTAATGGCAAAAAAAGCTTTATTTTGCTCAATACCAAAACCAGAGGAAACATAATTGAAGGGATGATTAGTGGCACATTCAGCCACACAACACTGGTGGGGTAGTGAGGATATATCCTGTCACACTCACCTCAGAAAAAGAACTTCTGCTCTCTTCATTGTAGTTGATTAAGGTCTGTTCACCTTCCTGGGGTGGAGCAATGGCTTTGCTTTTAGCCCCTGACCTGTAACACTGGCAAAGCATGATGCTGGAGACTGTAAAGGAGAAAGGGAAAGGAGAAGTGGGCACTGGGAATAGATGGGTTTGGCTCAACACAGTGGTGGGAGAGGTTCCCAGCCCACTTCCAAAGCAGCTCCCTTGGGAAACCCCAGCAATGCAGCTGTGCAGATGGAATTCTTGGTTGGAGTGGTGAGACTGAGCAGGCAGACAGAACAGATCATGCACAGGTAACCAGAGGAACAGTGCTCAGATAATCTATTAATTTTTCTTCAGATAAGGAATCAGCAGTTCTGCTCTCCAGCATTAACCAACATGAGCTGGTACAGAGGAACCAGCTCTAGAACAAGGCTAACCCTGTGGGAGAATTTCATTGCTTTCAGTTTGCCAGGACTCAGTAAATGTCAAAAAAGTCAAGTATTCAATTGTATTCAGTGCAAATAAAAATACTTGCTATGTTGTACTAGAGTTTAGCTTAATGACAATTTACATTTGCCAGTCATCATCTAGATGCAAAACAATCACAATTTTAGCAGATTTGAGCTGAGACCCAGGGGGCAGATGACAGAGAACCTGTGTGTCTAATTAGGAGGTCGCTTACCCAGTAGTAGTAAGAAAGCCATCAGTATTATCGCAATGGCACCACTTCCAAGTCCCACTGCTGCTGCTAGAACTGGTGAATATTTACATGTGTGTCCATCCGGGCAAAAGCAGAGCCTGATGTGCTGGTTCTGTCTTGTGGAAAATCCTTGCCTGTCCTGAATAATGATGGGCACCAAGTAGCTGCCTTGTGGGAGGCTCCTTAACTTCAGAAGTTCAACTGACTGCCCTGAAAACACAAGTGAATCATTTCAAGGCTCACAGAAAGAAGTCTAATGTTCTACAGCCCCTTGTGTTGATAAAGGGAACTCATTTGCACCCCAATTTCAAGTACTTTTTCCAGCCTTAATGCACCATAGTAAATAGGACTAAATTATACCCCACTTTATCACCTCTCCAAGCCTTCTGGACAGAGATCTGTCCCAGCCTGGCTGCGCTCTGGCACAGCTCCCTGATAACCTCTGGAATTCCTTAGGCAGTTAATCAAATGAAGAAGTGGTTCCTCAGCTGAATTATCCCACTTTCTGCACCCTGAGCACATTGCTGCTGGTCCTGCCCTCAGCAGAGATGAAGAGCAACGTCACTTTTTACAAACTGCCATAACTTCGTATTTTGAAGGCTGTTCTTTCCCATCATTTCAGTCTCACTGAGACTCATCAGTAACAAACCACAAAGGTAAGAGACAGTTAAATAACCAGAGGGCCCACAGCTGACAATAAACTCAGGAAGGACACAAAAGGAAGAACTCACCAAAATTCCTTCCTAATGTCCAGTTACGCCTCACATCTTCAGAGTCCTCAGCCAGCTCAAATGTAAATGGCCCCGAATGTGAATGGGCCAGAGCAGACTTGGCTTCTACAACGAGAGGTGTCCCTTCTTCCTTGTCACACACGTCTAAAGAAGGAGCCACCAATGATGGCATGTGATCATTAATGTCAGACAGGTAAAGCAGGATGGTGCCAGTGCCAGTCTGTGGTGGAATGCCTGGGTAGGAGCAGAAGAAACAGAAAAACACTCACAACAGGGGATTGGCAAGTGCCAGTCCATTGGCAGGATCTACCTGGTTTATCCTACCAGTCACACACAGCACAAGTTATGAACATCAGGGTGTTTTATTATCCATTAACCACTTAGACCCTTAGTCTTGCTATCTTTTTATGATCAGTATGCACCTCATCTCACAGTCCAAATACTGCTTGAATATTCTCTGACTGGCTGCTTACCATGACCAATAGCATGAACAATAATGGTGTACAGGCTGTTGTTCAAAAAGCGGGATTCTTGATCAAATTCTTTTGCCACAGTAAGAACGCCAGAGTTCTCATCCACACTCAGCCAACCATCTGGATCATGGGCTAGTTCATAGCTGAAAAACAAAGGGAAAAATTACAAGTTATTATCTTAAATGGATTTGGGGTACCAAACTACACTTGCAAACCTCTTTATATTCCTAAGCTATTTCTTATTCTGAGAGTTGGAACATCGCCACTTACTTTATCTTATTTGGCCCATCATCTGGATATGTGGCAGGATACTTTCTAAATACCCTCCCAGGCTTCATTGAATCTTCCTTTTGGACTATAAGTATAGGAGGATGAAACCTTGGAGCACGTTGTGACTGTAACACCTTGATGTTCACCTCTGTGTTTGTGGTTTCCAGATCAGAGATCATCACAATGCTGTTTTTGCACCAGAAGAAGGGTTCTTCATTTGCTACGGAAATTACAAGTCTCACCTCAGAGTCACGTTCATAGCTGAGAGGCTGAAAACCCAAGACAAAAACAGTTTGATTAGCAGTTGTGACCTTTGTTTTGGCAGTCACCTCTTACCTGGAACACAGGTGAGATGAGTTTACCCAACTCAGCTGACTCTGATTCTCACAATCAGACAGGCCACGTGACACGTTGTCCTGCTCTGCTTATCTACTGCTCTTATCTCCTCACCTTGATGACACTCACCCAACTCAGCTGACTCAGATTCTCACAATCAGGCCACGTGACACATTGTCCTGCTCTGCTTATCTACTGCTCTTATCTCCTCACCTTGATGACACTCACCCAACTCAGCTGACTCAGATTCTCACAATCAGGCCACGTGACACATTGTCCTGCTCTGCTTATCTGTTGCCATTGTCTCCTCACCTTGATAACACTCAAAATGCCTTCATTTGTGTCTGGGTCTGTCTCAATGGTGAATTGCTCCTTCTCATCGCCCTTTGTTATTCTGTATTTTGCTCTCCATGCTGGAGTGTTGGGAGAGTCTTCATCTTCCACTTGGAGCCGTAACACAGCTGGATGTTCTTCTCCTGCTGAAATCTGCAGCTGGTACTGGGAAGGAAAAGGAAGGAAATAAGGATGATATCTATCTCTTTATCTATTTTATGTAATCTCATCACAATGGCTCAAGTTTTTGATGGTGCAATGCAGCCACTAGCTTGCCTAACTAGCACTCCATAGACAGACTGAGAAATGCCAATTAAATTACCTAAGGAGTGATGAGATAGCAATAATATGTAATTTGTTTGTCTTTCTTAAAATAAATTGGTCACTGGTTGAGAGCTGAGAATTCAGACTCTTGCCTTCTAATATATAAACAGCACTGTCCTTGCATCACAACTTTTAAAAATGCAATAAGGATGATACTCAGAGAGAGGGAACAAATCACAGCTGTGAGAAGGGTCAGAATTTTACCAGATAGGAGTTGATGACAAAGCACAGGTTTCTTGTATAAACCTGTTTTTGCAGGTGATCTAACATTATTCCCTCAGGTCTTCCAAACACCAGGCAGGAGACACTGGTGAAGGTGTTTGTTTTTGTAGGTGACTTTGTACACACTGTAGTAACCCTATGTATCTCTTCCTGCCCTTCACAACCTCAAATATTTACACAGACCAGTACCTGGCATGGCTCAGCACTCTGGATACGTGTGCTGCCTTTGGCTGGGATAGTTTATTTAGGATTGTAAGGCAGAGAGCAGGTTGTAATCATAGAATGGTTTGGGTTGGAGGGGACCCTAAAGGCCCCCTAGTTCCAAGCCCTGCCATGGGCAGGGACACCTCTCACCAGACCAGGTGCTTCAAAGCCCCTCCCAGCCTGGTCTTGAACACTTCCAGGGGTGGAGCATCCACCACTGCTCTGGGCAGTCAGCGTCTCAGCTTCCCAGATGTCAGAATAATCTGGTCTGGCAACTTCCTTATGCTTTCAGGGAGGCAAAAACCTCTTGGTGCCATACACAGAAAATTAACAAAGTTTAGCACTTTAAGAGATATTTCATCTGACAGATAAATCTCATTTGCACATGTTTTGGCCTGGTTCTGCAGTGTCTGGGGGTTTCTGGTTCCACTGCTGAGTGCATTTAGCAGATGGAAGGACTGAACTGTATTTAGAAAGGCTCAGTGAAGTAATAATGTTTTCCCTTACATGATCACTAGTAAATACAGGAAGGTGGTTGTTTGCATCTTCAACAGCGACAGTCACTGTTGCAGTAGATGACAGCTGGGGACTTCCATGGTCACTGGCTTTAATCAGCAGTTTGAAAGAGTTGGCAGTCTGAAAAACAGAAACAAGGAGGTTCCTGACACTTAGTTCAGAAGCAGTTCCCACATTTTGGCAGCCACAGCTGGATGTGAGGCTCTCCTTCCCCTCGTGCCTGGTAACTGTGTAGTGAACATGTACCATGTATTAAATGATGAGAAGATGCTAAATATACATCACCTGATAATCCAGGCATCTTGACAGAAATATTGATCCTGTGGTAGGATCAATGTTAAATGTGAGTCCATCTGGAGAGGGCATTTGCATGCTTATGGAATAGGACACCTGGGAGTTCGCAGTGCCGGCTTCGTCCCTGTCCAAGGCTATGACATGGATAACTGGCTCATCTAGGATGAAGAAGTGAGATATTAATGGGAGTGTTTAGTCTCCGTGGGGAGTTTCTCAGGGCTGTCTGCAGGCTCTTAAACACACAACTCCTAAGAAAACCTGCAACTTTTCCTGCGGCCATGGTTATCCCTGCACAGACTCTGGCCACTACTTCATTTGGGTGGCAAATCTGCCTAAGGATCTGTTAGACAACAGAATTACCACACTCCTGAATTTACTTCATCAAAAACACATACTGTTTTTTCATGCCAGCTCCTGAGGAGCTGACACCACATGTGTACACACCCAGACAAGTATTTGTATTTCTGAGCAGTGTCTGACCACCTCCTGTGACACTGGGTGCTTTTGCAGCTTCCAGATCCACAGCTGAGATCAGCCTGCTACAACCTTGGCTTGTAGTTAAGACAAAATATCTTGGAAGTTTCTCCAGAATGTCTCCAATGATATTTTCATGTACATCGAGGTTAATCAGAAAAGAGGTTGAAATGTAGGAAACAGGAAATTGTCCCTAAACTCATGACTATTTAAGTAAAAGGTAGAGAGAGGAATAGATTTAGTAAGAAAGGGATAATACCAATGAAGGAATTAGGACAAGAACAGTCATACACAAACCAGCAGCAATCTATGTTTGGGTGGCACTTACCTTTACTGTGGTTCTCTCTTATCGTAGTGCCATATTCTTCCCTGGAAAACTCAGGTGCATTGTCATTAATATCTTTGACCTTTATCTTGAAAAATATAGGACGGTCCAACAGCTCACCAGATTTTCTGTTCTCAACGTCAAAACGAATCTAAATGAGTAGCAACACAGACATCAGAATGAACTGAACAGCACCATTTAGATATCAGAACAGAACAAAAAGCCTTCAGTTTTGAAGCTGCTTCCATCAAATTTGATTAGCATTGGCTTTCAATCACGTGGTTAAGTCATTATTTCACCTTTCAAAGGTAGTAGATTCATAATGGTCATCCTGGGCCTCAAACAACATTTTTAAAAGTAAAAAATGATTTTTAATAAAGCTGGATTATTTGAAATGGCTGCCTAAAAGGCAAGATGTTGCACGGAATACCACATGGAGAACTATAATTTAGGTACAGTTAATCCACAGAGACACAAATAGAAATCATTACGGAATAAACATAAGGAGACCACGACTGAAAATATTTTTTTCAGGAGGAAAACAAACCCACACTCCCATATCTCATTCATAAACTTGTTACCACATTTCTTCCATTGCACTTCCTGCTTGTGAACACTTTTCTTCTTTTTAAGGAGAAACATATGCTTCCTCTTATGTAAAGTTACAGTAATAGAGCTTTGCAGCTCCTCCAGGATTACCCAGTTTTTTGTAACACGTGATTATCTGCTTGCATTCTCCTGATTAGGAGCTTGTGTTTACAACTCAGCGTTCTGGCCACTAGAGCTGTAGGATATTTTGAATTTCAGGACAGCTTTTTAAGTGTTTGGGTTATGATCAGGGGTCATACCAGAAAGAAGATCGAAAAGGAGCATGCAGATTATTTGTGGAAGTTCAAAGAAGCCACAGAGATTTATAATGAATAGTGATGTGGAAATTAATTGGTCTCTGCTGAGCCAATCGATTTAGCATTTATTTGTGCAAGATAAGAATAGCAGCTCATGAAAATACACATTTAGCATTCTTACAGGTGTCTCCTTCCTGTGAAGCATTTAGCCATGAGAGAACCATTAACCTTTGCAGACAGTTGGAAGGCTCCTGTCCAGGTGTGTTACCTGAAAAGCTGGGGTCCTCTCCCTGTCGATGGTGCGATGCACGTACACGTGTCCATTGGCATCATCTTCTATGGAAAACAATCCCACCTCTGGAGGCTCATCTACCCCAGGCCCACTGATTAAATACTTCAGTGAGGTATTATATGATCTGTTATTGAACAGCTTTTGAAGAGAGAAGTAGGAGAGTGCAACGTGAGCAGGGAAGATGGAAGAGAAATAAAAATAATTTAGATCAATTCTCTTTCTGCCCCCCTCCCCTTTGCGGATGGGGCCTCTCCTGGTCTCAGCCAACCCCACAGCTCCCTGCCTGCAGCACCACTGCACAGAGTGCACAGGGACCCTCTTACCACTCCCACCCCATAATCTTCTTTCCCCTGAGTGCCCTTGCAACTTCCCACAGGAAGAACCAGTAAATCCCTCCCACCTCGCAGTTCTACCCATCTCTGTGGGAATTAGACAAGTTTGGACAATCATAAAGTTGCTGTGTAATGCACACTTCTTGCCCTCTGCTCCATGTGGTATTTTATTGCACAATTTGAGGTGATGAATGCCTCACTGAGCTTCAAGCAGGACTTTTCCTACAAGGTGGTTTGTACCTGTCCAGCATATTTGGGGAATGGTCCTTTGTCCTCCTCTTGAACATCGATGGTGGTGATAATCCAGGTCCTTTTTGTTCGCTTCAGAGGTCGCAGACTGTCTGACTGATAAGAACCCACCCCCTATTAGATAAAGTGTGTTTAGTGTCACAGTTTGCACACTACCTGTTGTGTATCTGTTAATATATAATATTGACTACAAACCTGAATACTCTTCCTTCTGATGGCTTGTCTTAAACTGAAATCTTCAATTTCATGAGAAAAACTGTCAGCAGCAGTAACCTTGTGAAAAAAGAAGAGTGACTTTGATGAGTGTGGGTCACCAGAAAACCTTGATGTCTTGTCTGTGAGGAATTTGCTTTCACAGGAACATATTGATCCAGTTTTGACAGTATTGTATTGAATTGTATCTAACCCTTAACTCCACAAATGTCATCACAAATATCATCCATCTCATTCCAAATGAATGCCATGGCAGCTGTGAGGGCAATTCTCTGGTCAGGAGATGCCAGTCCCCACAAAAATGCTGTGTCCATGCAGACACCAGTCCATGGTATCATCTCTGTGGCTTTTCCCAAATCAATATCTCCAGTTTTTTAAATATTTACCCCGTCCCTCTGTGTCCAGTGCTCCTTTAGAAGTTGTCTGGTATATGTTGCAGTACACTGGTGCAACATAGCTCCAGATATTGCAAAATGAATCACCGAGAATGGTGGCTACACCCAAATTGGCACAATTTGCCTTTTTATAAATGCAAGCTTCCTTCCCTGCCTCAAACACTGCTTTTTACTGGAAATATTTCACCTCTGAGGACTATGACAGTGCTCAAACCATTGCCATTAGCTCACAGGTAACTGGGACACCTTTCTCCTCCTTCTCAGCACTGTCCTTGAAAATCTTGGGGTTTATTACTCATCCTACCAAATGTTTCCGAAAGTGGAACAGATCTCTGCCTGCCCAGACTCAGGCAAAGGCCTTTACCCTGTGACTTTATTCTGAAGAAAGAAAACACTTGTAAAATTGTCATGGTTATAAACCTGCTGAGAAATCAATGGGGTTCACCAGTAATTCCTTGGAACCGCAAAGCTGTTTATACCCAGGGAAAAGCTCTGCGACGTATAAACAGCAAGCAAGGCTCCAATTCAGCACTTGCAAGTTGTCTTTGTTGGATTTTCTCCAGGTTCTGCCCTGCTGGACCCTCTGAACAGGCTGTTTTCCCCTTTTCTACGTGTAGTCATTTTAAATCATTTTGGAAGCTTTAACTGGGTGTTTTCTGGCTTCCCCACCCCTCGTGTGCAGCTGCACGGCCACGGCTCGGGTAGAGCTATCTCCATTCCAGCCAGGGACAACCCGGTACAGGACCATGAATCCCACAGAAACGCTCATGGAAATGCCACTGAATTCCTGGGGGGATGATGTTTCACAGGGCAGGGAACCAGGCCCCAGCGTGCTCAGCCAGGTGTGAGCACCCCAGTACCCCCGGCAGGACGAGCAGAGGGTCCCCACCCTGGGAAGCCCTTCCCAGAGCCCTGAGCCCAGGAGCTGGAGCAGAGGAGCCGCCTGTTTCAGAGGCACCGTGTGGGGACAAAGACTCACAGAGGGGTTAAGGTGGGAAGGGACCACTGGAGATCATCTGGTCCAGCCTCCCTGCTCCAGCAAGAACACTACTCAGGATTGTGTCCACATGGATTCTGAGTGTCTCCAGGGAAGGAGACTCCATCACCTCTCCAGGCAGCCTGTTCCAGGGCCCAGCCACCCACACAGTGAAGTTTTCCTCGTGTTCAGGTGGAATGTTCTGTTGCCATCCCCTGCCTGTTGCCTCTCATCCCATTGCTCAGCACCCCGAGGAGATCCTGGCTCCATCCTCCTGCCGTGCCCCCATGCAGCCGGACCCCTGCCCACATCCCAGCCCACACCCACCTGCAGGAGCAGCAGGACGATGAGCAGCTCCCAGGGCCGCAGCGGGACCATGGGAGATCTGGGAAGATCCTGCCATGGGAGGTGGGAGCATCCAGGTGCAGCAGAGCCGGGTCTGTGGAACCTTGTGTGATGGCTCCCTGCAGCCCAGGGCTTTTCCACCAGCATTTCCACCTGGGTCCAGCCCCGTGAGCAGCCCCAGAGGACCGCGGGTATTTCCACCTCGTCAGACAAAGTGAGAAAAACTGAAACTGTTGTTTCTGTGAAACTGAACTGAGTCCAAGCAAAGCTCCTCCTGTGGTGTTGGGTTGCTTCAGTCAGTCTGCACCTGCCACCTCCACACACAATAAATAGGCTATGGCTGCATTTTTATTGCTGTTTTATAACTAACAGTAAACACGTGTCTTGATTCAACAGTTCCTTGGAAATGCCGTTCCCTAATAATTTCATCATTGTTTGCTAATAATAAACACACAACTTTACTTTCAATAGGAGTTGGGTTTATCCGGGTTTATGCCCAGGAGAGCTGCTCCTCTATGGTTTCAGACTTTGAAACAAGAGCAAGTTGTGTCAAAGCTGAAAGCTGATATAACAACCCCGGAGTGTCCCGTTCCACCCAAAAGCCATCACGCAAGCATCAACAAAAGAAGCAGGAAATTAAAAACTAAGAAACAGAGAGTAGCAGAGATTAAGAGGAAGGTTCTGGCTTCTTTGAAA